>SNQJ01S0021552.1:25724-85400 GCA_010110895.2 Picea sitchensis
TTCAAATATTTTAATTTTGTAGTCAATCTAGACCGTTCATTATAAGGTCGCAGATCTAATGGAAGAATTTATGTTAGGGTTTTTTTCCCTAGAAGGCAACCCTCTTTTATGAGGTAATTGTATTGCAGTTGTGGATTACTGCAAATATTGTATTCTGAGAGAGGATACTGTGACAGAAATAAGAGGAAGTTAGAGTGGGTGTGTTGTAAGTTGTATCCCTTCATTTTGTTGGATAATAAAAAGGAAGGACTTGAAATTTCTCTGGTGGATGTAGACCACACTAGGTGTATTGTGTATTTTGTGTGTTTTATTTATGCATTTGTTTTATTTTATTGCTCCATGATCATGTTTTTCTAACACATATTCCCTCTGAAAAACGCCTCAGATATCCTTGGTTACCTCAGATAAGAATCACTTGATCACTTAGATACATATTCAATGAACTTGTGTGTATAAATCATGTGCTTATGAGAGACTTCTTGAGGTGTATTTATAATTTTTCTAAGTAACCTCTTTCCTTAAATTTAGGGATTCTTAAACTTTCTTGTTACAACCACTTTACCCTTTCATTAAATACTTGTAACCAAATAGGGGCTTCTTGACCATTCTTCACGGCTTCCAACTTCACAAAGCCATATCTCCCTAACCATGAGGAACCACATGGTGTTCCACATATCACCGAAAATGGAACGACATGTACTATCCATCTATGATAGTATTACATGCAATTACATTTTTCTTCATGTCATTATTCCTTAATCAACATTGGGTCCCATAACCACACATCTTGGGATACATGTAGACTATATCAAATGTACCCAACTAACTCACCATCAATATCGATCATACAAATGTCATTCAATTATCCAACATCTCTGGACCTCTCCAAGGTTTGAAATCAATCTCTAAGGGTTGACATCAATCTCCAATATCACTCTCCAAGGGTTGAAATCAATTAAAACCAACTATCCAAACCAATTATCCAACAATCTCCCCCTTTGGCATTTATGGAAACACCAACATTGATGAAAACACTTAGACATGGAAACACTCATCCTCATGTTCCCCCTGTGATCATTTCTCCTCATCAATGTTTTTATATCTCCCCCTTTGACATCAATGGAAAAGGGTATCTTCCCTTTGGGATCCTCCCCCTGTCTATATGCCTATGTTCTTTCTCTTCATATTTGACCAAAGGTTAACTCTCGTTGTCAATATGTCTCCTCTTGATATTGTACTTGTTCTAACCAATCATGGGAAAAAGTATAGCTCCCCCTATGGGTATGTATCCATGTTTGTATGCTACTAATATTCCTTTCTAGATCTCTCTCTCTGATGATTTTTATTCCTTTGTGATACAGGTGGATATCATGGCCACCTACCTTTTCCAACTGGCTCAAAACAGTTTTCTGGCAATTTTGGTAATTTACTATTTTTAGCAGTTTTTAACTTCTCTGGCCATTTTGAGGGCCTAAATGAAGGTTTTTTGGGATCAAGATTTTCAATTATATTTAAAGGCTCTAATTGAACCCCCTAAATGAATCTCCTCGACGATACCTTTCCAATGAGCTATCGTGCGCCCAAAATGGAGATCGTATGCCAAAGTTACACCCTCGGGAAGTTGATACACCAAACTACCCAAAACAGGGTCCACAAAATTGTTGCCTTTTCATCTTCCGGGTTTAGGTTTTTGGATTTTATTTATGATGAAAAGGCCTTTAGAGCCTCAGTGTAAAATCATATTCTTGTGAATGTGAGTAGCAGACACATCTCTTCTCAGAGATAAGTTGCCACCATTCTAGCGAGTCTTTCACTCTGTATTTTTACAATCTTTGTACTTTTTCGCTCATTAATAGAAAATTATGTATTAATGTATATTTGTGTTTATGGTTGCATCTCTAATACATTTATGTTATATTATTGGATATCTGAGATATCTTTGTACATTGATTTATTATATCTTTGCTCTCATTTCGTGCCAAAAATAATCTGGATCAGTGGTCTCACAGCAAGCTATTCTTGATCGTTTTTTTTTTTTTTTTCAGTACATGTTCCCGACAAGGTCTGAGTATAGAAATTTGGGTCTCAAGCTTGCCTCTATTGAATACAATCGATCTTACATGCCCAAGAAACCCTCCATGGTAAAAGAAAATAAAAACGACAGAGTAGACGATTCTATCAATCTGTTGCTTGAGCAAGCTCTCACGTGACAGAGGGACGAAATGATGGATATTTTCTTCCATGTCCTTCAACATATGTCGATAGAAACATGAGAATATTCATCAAACAACCACTTTGGAAGAACCTCTCATTTCAAGGTATGGGTTAATTTTGATATTCCCTTATTTGAAGGTTAGATAGATGTAGATTCCCTAGACAAATGGTTAAATCTGCTAGAAGGTTATTTCTCTATTCACCAATTTTACAATAGGGAAAAGATCACCTTCACACTCCTTAAATCTCTCCCCCATGTCAAACATTGGTGGGAAACTTACTGGGAGAAAAGTTCCACAAAAGAGTCTAGAATATATGGGGTCGATCCCACTTGGGTTTTTTTTGTAGATGCGGTAAAGGAACAGTATTACCTTGTTGGAAACTATGAGGACCAATACATGAGATGGACCACACTGTGGCAAGAGAGGGGCCAAGAAGTTTTGGATTTCACCAATACCTTCCATACCTTGTGCACCAAGCTGGGTATGAAAGACTCTGAATGAAATTTGGTTCTAAAATACTGTGGGGCTCTACACAGACACATACAAACTGAAATGGATTTTCTAAAAATCTCATCACTCGGTGCTGCTTATCAATATGTTGTTAAAATCGAGCAGAAATTTAAGCACCAAAACAAACGATAGATTGGGTCTGCAAATCTGCAACAACCAAAGTATGATAAAGATAGCCCTAAAAAACAGTCTCCCGAAAACCAGTCCAAGCCACAGGAAAAGAAGGGTCACACAAAGACAATGAAGGACACCGAAAAATGGTGTGATTTCCACAAAAGCCCTTGTCACAACACCAATGAATGTCTCTCAAAACAATCATTGGTGTCGAGATCAAAGACAAGGAGCCAAACCCTGATTCAGGATTTGATTCTGAAAGTACTGGTAAAAGATAGATCATCGACGGGGACCCCACTGCTATTGTCGCAACCGCACCAATTCAACCAGAAGAACCAATAGATCCTGAAGAGGGGGAGTTCCTTTTTCATTCACGGATGTGGGTGAAGGGGACCCTACTGCATTTTATTGTTGATAGTGGAAGCCAGAAGAACCTCATCTCAGCAGAGGTCGTCAAACAATTGGGATTGTCAACAACACCACACCCACAGTCATACAACATCAGGTGGCTTCACGATGGATGAGATCTTTGTGTCAGCCAGCAGTGTCGATTGTCATAAAATCCCTTCAAGGATGAGGTGTTATGTGATTTTTCCCCATTGGATGTCTGTGGTGTTCTCTTGGGCCAACCATATATGTGGAAGCGCCATGTTGTTTATGAGTCTCGACCCCGCTGTGTTATTGTTTCTCTGGGGGGTCATCTCTATAGAATACCAAAGGTAGTTCTAACTACTATTCCACCTAAACAGTGCCGCAAGGTAGTATCTCATACTACAAAATTCAGCTTCTTCACAATCTGTTCAAAAGGTGAAAAAAATGATACTGCAACCACTACAGCTTTAGCCCAAGCACCTTTAATCCAATAGAGCAGGTCGACAAGATTGCAACAAAGTGTAAAGATTCCTTCTGCACACAGGAATCTCATGTAGCCAGACTAGTTAAAAATGTCCAACCCTTCCAACCACAGGTTTGTGACAACCTTCAACAAGCTAAGCTACGCAACTTCTCCAATAAGACAAGCAGCTCATCAAGATACAGATTCAACAAACGCTTTTCGCTCTCCCCCGGGCACTCAACGCAATGGAGAAAATTGCTTCCTAAGGAGGGAGGATTGATCTAGGTGGATATCGGTGGCCACCCACCTTTTCCAACTGGCTCAAAATAGTTTTCTGACAATTTTGGTAATTTACTATTTTGAGCAGTTTTTAACTTTCGAGGCCATTTTGAGGGCCTAAATGAAGGTATTTTGGGATCGATATTCTTAATGATAGCCAAAGGCTATTATTGAGCCCCCTAAATGAATCTCCTCGACGATACCTTCCGAATGAGCTATCGTGCACCCCAAATGGAGATCGTATGCCAAAGTTACGCCCACAGGAAGTTGATACACCAAACTACCCAAAACGAGGTCCACAAAATTGTTGGCTTTTCATCTTCCGGGGTTAGGGTTTTGGATATTATTTATGATAAAAAGGCCTTTGGAGCCTCATTGTAAAATCATCTTCTTGAGAATGTGAGTTGCGTACACATCTCTTCTTAGAGATAAGCTTCCACCATTCTAGCAAGTCTTTCACTCTGTATTTTTACAGTCTTTGTACATTTTCGCTCATTAATAGAAAATTGTGTATTATTGTATCTTTGTGTTTATGGTTTCATCTCTGATACATTTCTGTTATATTATCGGATATCTAAGATATCTCTGTACATTGCTTTATTATATCTCCACTCTCATTTCGTGCCGAAAATAATCCGAATCACTTTGACTTTTCTATAAGATGTTGATCAACGTAGGGATACCGGTATATGTTTCATTTTCTCTCTTCCAGTGTTTTTTATTGTCCATTGGTGTTTCCTTTTGAATTTCACTGACATATATAAAAAGCATTCAAAATTTGATTTCTTTATTTACTTGTCATGTTCACTTGACCATATTGTTCAACAATGTCCTTTTGATGATATAGCTTATGCTGATGGTTTCTCTTTCCCCATTCTATTGGGCCTTTCAGTTCTTTCCTTTTTGTTACCAATTGATTCCACTGATTCCAATTGTAAATATGTTGTTATGCATCTGACCCGTGTTTCCTGTACATGCTAAGCATCTCACGAATCCATCTATGTCCATGATCCAGATTATTTTCATCACAAAATGAGAGCGGAGATATAAAAAAAAATATACAGAGATATATCGAATATCCAATAATGTAACAGATATACAACAGAGGTATAACAATAAACACAGAGATACAGTAGTACATAATTTCTATTAATGAGTGAAATGTACAAAAATGTAGAAATATAGAGTGAAAGACTCGCTAGAATGGTGGCATCTTATCTCTAAGAAGAGATGTGAAGGCTACTCACATTCGCAAGAAGATGATTGTTACAATGAGGCTCCAAAGTCCTTTTTAACATAAATAAAATCCAAAACCCTAACCCAGAAGATGAAAATCCAACAGTTTTGTGGACCCTGTTTTGGGTAGTTTGGTGTATCAACTTCCCATGTATGTAACTTTAACATACGATCTCTGTTTGGGGTGCACGATAGCTCATTGGAAAGGTATTGATGAGGAGATTCATTTTGGGGGCTCAATTAGAGACTTAAATAATCATTGAGGTTCTCTATATAGAAAAAAAAATCATTTGGGACCTCAAAATGGCTCCGAAAGTTTAGAAATTGAAAACATGCTAAAAATAGTAAGTTTCCAGAAGACGATTTTGAGTCAGTTGAAATAGGTGGGTGGCCATAGATATCCACCTAGATCAATCTTATCTCCTTAGGAAGAAATGGTATCCATTGCATTGAGTTCCCCGGGGAGAGGGGAAATCATTCGTTGAATCTAAATCTTGGTGAGTTGCTTGCCTTGTTGGAGACATTGCACTGCTTGGTTTGTGGAAGGCTATCACGAACCCGTTGCTGGAGGGGTTGAATCTATTCAACCAACCTGTTGTATCTTGTCTTCTAGAGACATTGTGAAAGCACCATCGTAGGTGAAGAAACAATATCTTTTTTCTCTTTTGCAATCTACTTTTGTTGGATAGAAGGTGTTGATTCTTCAGTGGTTGAAGTGGCCTTTTGTTCACCTTTTGAACATATTGTGAAGAGGTTGAATTTTGCAGTATGAGAGATTACCTTGTATCATTGTTTTGGTGGAACAATATTTGGAACTATCTATTGTATCCTGTAGAGATGACCCCCAGAGTAACAATGACACTATGGGGTCAAGACTCATAAATACCATGGTGCTTCCACATATATCGTTGGCCCAAGAGAACATCACAGACATCCAGCGGGGAAAATTCACATAATACATCATCCTTGAAGGGTTTGATGCCATAGGAGAGGTGGCACTGCTGGATGACATGGAGATATTGTCCCTGGAGAATCCACCCGATGTTGTATGGCTGTGAGTGTGGTTTTTTCAACAATCCCAACTGTTTGACGACCTCAGCTGAGATGAGGTTCTTCTGGCTTCCACTATCAAAAATAAAATGAAACAGGGTTCCCTTCACCCACATTTTTGAATGGAATAGGCGCTCCCCCTCTTCAAGATCAGCTGGATCTTCTGGTTCAATTGTGGTGGTAGCAACAGTAGCAGTGGGGTCTGTGTCAATGATCTATCTTCTGCTAGTATTTTCTAAATCAAGGTTTGTCTCCTTGTCTTTTATCTCGGCCACCAATGATTGTTTAAAGCAACATTCATCAGTGTTTTTCCAGGGGATTTTGTGGAAATTGCACCACTTTCCAGTTTCCTTCTTTGTCTTTCCATTACCTTTATTTTTTTGTGGATTGGACGGGCTTTTTGGAGGTTTTTTGTTAGAGACGTATTTATCATACTTTGGTTGTTTCTGATTTACAGACCCAAACTCCCATTTGTTCTGGTGCCTAAATTTATTCTCGATTTTGACAACAATCAATAGGTAGCTCCCAGCGATGAGATGTCCAGAAAATCCATTTCAGTTTGGATGTACTTGTGTAGAGCCCCATGGTATTTCAGAACCAAATGTTGCTCAGAATATTTGATACATAGCTTGGTGTGCAAAGTATGAAATGTGTTGGTGAACTCCAACACTGCTTGTCCCCTCTCTTGACGTGGCATGGTCCATCTCATGTATTGGTCATCATAGTTACCAACAGGGTAATATTGTTCCTTGATCGCAACCACAAAAAACTTCCAAGTGTAATCGACTCCATATATTCTAGACTCCTTTGTGGAAATTTTCTCCCAGTAATTTTCCCACCAATGTTTGACTGGGGGGGGATCTTTAAGGAGTGTGAAGGTGATATTTTCCATGTCAAAAAAATTGTGAACAAAGAAATAACCTTCTAGCAGATTTAACCATTTTTCTAGGGCATCTTCATATATCTGTCCTTCAAATACGAGAATATAAAAATTAACTAGTACCTTGAAAGGAGAGATGTCTCCAAAGTGGTCACTTGATGAAGATGCATTGGTTGTTATCGGTAGGATTGAAGGATATGGGAAAAATTCTCCATCATTTCGTCCCTTTGTCGCGTCAGAGCTTGCTCAAGCAACAGATTAATAGAATCGTCTTCTCTGTCATTTTTATTTTCTTCCTCCATGGATGGTTTCTATGGCGTGTGAGAGAGATTTTCCTCAAGAGAGACAAGCTCAAGACCCAACTTTCTATACTCAGACCTCGTCAGAGACATGCACTGAAAAAAATGATCAAGAGTAGCCTGCTCTGATACCACTGATCTGGATTATTTTCGAAACGAAATGAGAGTGGAGATATAACATAGAAATATACATAGATATATAGGATATCCAATAATGTAACAGATATATAGCAGAGGTATAACAATAAACACAGAGATACAGTAATACACAATTTCTATTAATGAGCGAAATGTACAAAATTGTAGAAATACAGAGTGAAAGACTTGCTAGAATGGTGGCAACTTATCTCTGAGAAGAGATGTGATGACTACTCACATTCAAAAGAATATGATTGTTACAATGAGGCTCCAAAGGCATTTTTAACATAAACAAAATCCAAAACCCTAACCCCGGAAGATGAAAATCCAACAGTTTTTTGGACCCCGTTTTGGGTAGTTTGGTGTATCAACTTCTTAGGGGCATAACTTTGGCATACGATCTCTATCTTGGGAGCACGATAGCTCGTTGGAAAGGTATCGAAGAGGAGATTAATGTTAGGGGATCAATTAAATATTTTGGATATATTTGAGATGTCCGATATTGAAAAAAATTCATTTAGGCCCTCAAAATGGCCCCAAAAGTTTAGAAACCTAAAACCTGCTAAAAATAGTAAGTTGCTAGAAGACTGTTTTGAGCCAGTTGGAATAGGTGGGTGGCCATCGATATCCACCTGGATTAGTCCATATGTCATGATCTATTCATAACCCTTCTACTCAACTGTCCACAATGTTGACCCATCTGTCATTGTACCATTCTGAATAATTCTCTTGAATATACTACAACTAATCATCACATGTTCATGTTTATCAGACTGAATCAAAATATGTCCATTGATCTAATCTATTTTCTCATCAAAATCTGCATGTCTGGAAAAATCCGTACTGAAGACATCCCTTCCTAAATACATATGTGCAATAGAATCATAAGTGTTTGCATGTGTAACTGTCAACTGACCCCTGTGTGCAACCACTTCTTCCATAATCAATCAATCTGTCATTATGTACAATTGTTCTCAATATGTCTTTGCCAATAATTCAAGCTTCTTGAAAGATGATTCTAGGATCTGTAGTATCTACTGCATGGACTCTCCCTGTTCAACATACACAATTATTGGGAGTATCCAAGCTCTGTGGCTCAGAAAAATACTCACTCTGATGAAGAGTAATATTCCTCTTCGTCTGTAGACTCATCGTATCCCTGAACTCCGACTTCTTACTTTCTACCTATGGATTGATCTTACACTATAATTCCTGAAAGTACAATCTCTTGAACATGTTCTTATTTTCTTACTGGTACTACTGCAAATCTTGCGATCTCTAGGACCTCGTCTTTATTTACATGTTCTTTTTGTTTTCCATTTCTTCTCCAAATATTCTTGTATCTCACATATTCCTTTTTGCATGTAGATTTTTCTTGATATCGTACTATTGCCAATCCTGAGATTATCACTTCTAGGTGTCATTTATTCATCTTCTCTTCATTTTCATGTTCATGTTTTTTATGCAGGAGCATCGCCAGCAAAGCACAAGCGTGGAAGACAGTTGGGCGCACTAGCGCACATTTTAAAATATTTTTAATTTCAAACCAACTAATGTATTAATGTGATATCCGACAAAGATTTTTGAGTTATGAGTGACTTTAATGATCATAGGCTAAGCCATCACGAAAGACTGATGGGGGAATGTATTTTGTTTTATGAATCGGATCGCAGTATAGATTTGGAGTTTGCGCTCTCATCTGTCTAGCGAAATATTTATTGTAATAACTGCTAAGTAGTTGATAGAATTTAATTCCATTAAGATTGCATAGAGTAGTTGGAGGGAAGAACTCAAGGGAGTCCCTTTGCATAAAGCATTGTAATATTACCCAGTAAGGGTTGTTGATAGCTATTGTAGTGATTGAATCTCATGGGTAGATTTCCATTGTAAGCTAAGAACAGGGGGATACATAGAAACATTGTGTGAATGTATGTAAGTTTCATTTGGATGAATATAACAGAGATGTATTGTCCCAAATGTGTATGTATATGTGTCTATCTGAATGAATGGTAGATATTCTATTATTTTTCAGTTCTCTGTTATTTTTGTTCTTGAATCCATGACTACATTTGCTTTGTTGAAAGTATGAGTCATTGTAAGGAGTAGATAAGTTTAAATTGTTTCTTTTCATTGAGCGAGTGCAAGGTGTGCATAGTGTCAACAAGGAGTGTGTGACTGATTCTATTCCAGACTTGAAAGATCAGAAGAGATAGTGGAACTTATACATATGCAAGGAGTGTATCGACGTCCACAAGCAGTGCGTGACAGAGTTTTCAGACTCGAAATCTTAGAAAGGGTAGCGTGATTCAGTCACGAGGGATAGAAGTGGTTGGAGAACAGTCACAAGGAGTGTGAAGTCATTCACAGAGGAGTGAGTGTGGATGGAAGTCTATTTCAAGGTGTGCACATGCCATGAGTTTGATTAAGAATCGAAGATATTGTTCAGAGGAACAAATCAGAGAAGGAAATCTTAGGAGGAAGAGAAACATAAATCTTCAAGGGAAGAAGTCCCTGGAATATTCACTGAGCATCGATGAACAATATTCATGCTCAGAAAGAGATGAATGATTCCAGACTGTTAGATATGGTGGAGCTATATGGAGGATAGTTGTGAAGTGTTTCGACACTTCGAAGTTTGATAAGTTCAAAAACTTGGCAGAAGCAAAGTCGCGAGGCTCGTAGTCGCGATTCAATCCCGACTGTTGTTAGTAGAAGAGAACGTGGTGACGGATTGAGGAATTTGGAAACTGGAAGTTCAGAGGTTGTGGGTGGAATACCTGGAGTTTTGAAAGTCGCGAAACCCAAACCCATAGTGGGGCTAGCGAATCTAAGGAGACGCATGGCAGGAGTTCGGAACCTTGGAGAAGAATGTTTCAGGAAAGGTCAAGGGAAGGATTTGGGATATCCCCAAAGTCCAAACTGTGAAGGTGGTAGACCCACAGAAATAACCGTGGTCATTTGCGGAAGAGACCTGTGTGTGTGGGTAAAATAGTTTCGGGTGCCCGCAAGGACCCAAGGATTCACTCCGACTCATAAATTCAAATGATCCAAGACTGAGAAGTCAAGCATCCCTTTAGAGGGAAGGGGGTTTATGCCAAAGTGGTATCAGAGTAGGATACATAATTGACTTCTGTAGGGAGAAAGATAAGTGTCAGCACAATGCCGCCTAGAAGACATGTTGACCCACCTATAGCCAATAGAGCTAAGGAAAGATAAATGAGAGAATTGTGTGTGAGGTTGGATGCCATGGAAGCAACAAAAAGGAGAGCGTCGGATGCTGGAGACATCAACGAGATAGAAATCGAAAATGTAGAACTCAAAGTAGAAGTTGTAGCTGAGGATGCTGTGAAGGAACGCTTGTTAAGAGTGGTTGTCAAATTGGGTGCCAGAGCTAAGATTGACATCCCTATGTATGAAGGAAATTTAGACACAGAGGAATTGCTTGACTGGATATGAGCAATGGACAAGTATTTGGACTATAAGGATGTTGAAGGGGAGAAAAAGGTAAAGCATGTTGTCACTAGGTTGAAAGTACATGCAGCACTGTGGTGGGATGAACTGTAGGCCGACAGGAGGAGCAAAGGAAAACAAAAGATCAAGAGTTGGGATCGAATGGTAGCCAAGCTTAAGGAAAAATTCATACCCAAGGATTACCAAATAAATTTGTTTAGGAGAATGTACAACCTGAGACAAAAAGGACTGACTAAGAAGGAGTACACATAAGAGTTCTACAAATTGAACATTAGAGATGGACATAGAGAGAGGGAAGAAGAGAAAGTTGTCAGATACATAAATGGTCTAAGGTATGACATTTAGGATGAAATCAGCATGGCGAAATTCAGGACTGTAGAGGACATGTATCAATTGGCACTGAAAGAAGAAGAGAAGTTGGCTAGGAAGCAGATTCAACAAAACAGAGGTCGAAACTTGAACATAGGCAAGGGAGTTTCCCAGGAGAAGGTAGAGAAGCCCAGAGATGAGGTTGAGAAACCACATAGTCACTATGAGAAAGGAGGAAGTTCTTGAGGGAGACAGAGTGGTGGTAGAAGTTCTTTTCCTAGAGGAAGAGGAAGAGTGTTGGCACAGGGGCAGACCCAGGGTTCAATGCTTCAACAATGCACCAACAAAACCCTAACTACTGACCCTTTCGACAACACCTGCAAAGGAGATGAAGTCTCACTCGAGGTAGAGGAAGGGGGGGTTGCAGGACTTAGGTGTCTACAACATAGCTGGGACACATATCTGTGATTACAACACTTAACAAAGAACTTAGACAACAATATGCATTAAGTTATGATTCTTATTTACATCGTAGATTAAACCCTAAGTGCAGAACAACGCATTAATAATCAGATCAAACACTTCCAGCACATAACATTAAATCAGATCTAGCATTCATTTACCATCAATAGAGTGCTAAGCGTCCATACATCTATCTAACATACATTCAGATCAGTGCACTAAGAAGATAAATACATAAATAACATGAACAACATTGCAAATCACATCAACACAGTATATACGTGGTTCACCCCAGTGTGGGGCTACGTCCACCAACTTCTTCTTCTTCTTTATTAGTTTTTAAGCTTCTTACATCCCCTTCTCCTGTGCACAAATCCATAGATCCAACTCCACAAAGGACAAGATATCTGCGCGCACCTCGCTAGATCTTCCTTCCCCAAATTAAGTCAGGGCACAAATCCTTACACAGTCTATGAACAAAGTCACTTACAATCACTTGCACTTAGCTTTGTAAGTCTTAACGTACTCTAGTCATGCAATAAGCCAATGAACCCTCTTACTTACATCACCTAGATACTTATTTATACATTACAGAAAGTCCTAAGCATGAGTAAAACCATGGGCCGACATCCCATACCTGTTACATAAACCATAAAATCCCCAAAAGCCCTCAAAATGGGTGCGATCATGCAATTTTTGCTTCGCTTGGGTGCTCTATCTTCGCCCAACCTGTTGAAGTCCCAAAAATGGTGAAACACGACCAATGTTTCCTCAAAAATTGGTCAAGGTCCAACAGGCCCCCAACACTCACCTGTGACTCATCCCGAATCACTCTGATCTAGGTAACACTGCTTCAAATGCCTCGAGCTACCTCGACTTGTTGCTTCGCCAGAGCCTCCTGCTCGGTGAACTACTGAATTACTTGCTTGGTGACAGGCCCTTCCAAGTGTTGTTCTACTGTCGTAACTACGTGTTCCAGTTGTGAGCCCTTTCCTTCGATCACTTCAAAAATCGTGCAGGCTTCATCCTGCACCGGATGGAGCCTCTGTGTCACTTACATGACCTTGCTCTGGATGGCACTAACCTTCTATTGAACTATACGTTTCTCTTACGACCTCTTCATATTCTCAATTGTAGTAAGTAGATTCATCTGTGCTTGCACTGTGGATGCCTTCTTCTTCACTTCCTAGAGTTGTGCTTCCAATTTCCTCAGCTCCAGACCGTCTGCAAGACACTCATAGATTTGCACACTTCGATCACTTAATTGCTTACACTTCGAGGCCAACGCCCTGATTCTTTCTACTGCACTCCTGGTAGCTTCTTCCCTCTAATCACGGACTTCTTGCGGGGTGCTAGGTACTACTTGGATTTCTAGCTCCATTATTCTTGCTTGAAGTTGTTGAATGGCTTCGGTGAGCTTCCCCATTTGCATCACAGTTGACTGTGGTTCCTCCCGTGTCAAGCCTGACACAGAGAAAACTTCTCCAGACACTTCCTCTTTGATCACAATCTTCTCTGCGAGCAATTGGTCTTTTTCTTCATGTATCTTCACATTTTTCTTCTCGAACTTCGCCTGAATTTCACTTTTCTCCTACTGGGAAACTCAAAGTTGCTCTAGGACCTACTCCTTTTCTTGCTTTAAGGCCTCTGTGGCCTACTCCTTTTCTTCTTGGAATCGATGAAGTCGAGACTTTGTTGCATATGCTAATCGACGTAATTGGGTGGGCTCATCCCCCAATTCTACACTTTCTGATGAAGAAGGCGCAGTAGATACTGCGTGACTCGAGTGGATAGCTTGCTGGATGTCTTTGAGCTCCTTCTCTAATCTGTCATACTGAGTTTCTTGCTTCGCTTCATGTCTCTACAGGATATATTTTGAAGCATCTTCTATAGCTGTGATTATGAGCTCGATATCATCCACTGTGAGCACATTCTATGATTGAGGCTTATTGGCTCGGGACTTATTCCGTGTTGAGGGTTTCTACAGAGAAACCTTCCTTTTCTTTGACGTCTCGGCTTCTATAAGGGGATCCCTTGGCGGTGTCACTTCGCCCTTTTATTTCTTGTATCCTTCTCCTACTTCTTCTTGGTTTACTTTGTCTCCTCCTCCTTCTGCAGGTGAGTTAGGAGCATTTTCCTCCGATGTGTTTTCCTTATCATCACTGTCTATGTCCTGCACTTCCTCCTTTTTCTTATTTTTATTTACGTTGCTTGGTCCATCACACTCAGTCTAGGTGACCAAAGGACTTCCAATGATATCGGGGTCAGACAGTTCCACATCTTCCACTGGTACAAGGAATTCTACTGGCCATTCCTTAGTGATCTCTTTCATGTCTTCCTCAGTTAATTTATAGTAGGACTGCAACTCCTCCTTACTTTCATCCTTACACACAATGATATAGATGAAGTGTCGGTTTGCGTGGAACTTCGCGAATGGTTTTTACTGATGGAGTGTATTCGATGTCATCCGGGGGAATGATTCAATGGCACGCTTCAACTATAGGTAGTAAGTATGGAAGATAGCATTCGAATTCCACTGCTTCACCATATCATTCGTGTACCACAAGGTGGAGAAACGTGTGGCCAACGAATCTGATGGCTCAACTTTAAGGAATGTTGCTCCTTCTGGCATCTACCAAGCAACAAATGAAATGAGCACCAATAACCAACTGAAGTGGAATTCATACCCTTGGTCTTGCGCTTCATGGTAGTACTTTTCCAACTCGTTGACGAGGTAGCTCGCCCAGTTTATCTGCATTCCTTCGACACACTTCCCTGCTAGGTCCACTACGAACCCTGTGACTTGTGTCAGCTGGTTCTTTCTGATGATCTTGCCAGCTATCAGCTGACAAGCAAGGCGCACTATGCCATCCTAGATAGAGGCTACCTTGTAGCCTTGCTTTCCCTTCTCTACATTGCCATAGGAATCCTTGATGCACTGTGCAAGGGAGCGATTTGACGTCTTCCCTGGGTAGAACTGGTGAGGGTCTGGTCCTCGCATGCTTAGTCCAGGGATCAAGTGGATCAACGTCAGACCCACAGTGATGTGCCTATCTAACCAAATATAACCTCCGTGATAGCATGACAGGAGGAGTTTAACGCAAGCGTTAATCTCCTGATGTCAGTCGAAGTGCAGTATCTTCATCACATTCAAGATCGTTGATCGCGCGATATCTTTAATCCACGACTGGGGATCTATATTGGGATTATTCCTAGTCATATTCATCAGGTACCTATGCGGCGCGAGGATCGCATAGTTCTTCCGATATCCGAGGTTGAAGTCATTGATCTTGAGCGCTGGGATCAGTCCCAACTGAGGTCCAACTGCGCATATCCCCTTCGATAGGTACGCAATGATCAGTATGTACTCGAACTCACAAAGGACACTGTCGCGGTTTACTACACCAGTCAAAGGTGGTATGTAGTCCGGCAAGACTGACATGATCTGCTTTGCGTTTGCCAGATCGTTGCGGTGCTTGCTTCATTTCTCAGTCGTGGTTCAGCTAGAATGATGTGCAGTTAAAGGGGATGCTTGCAATCCTCCTATCGACAATTCTTGTATCCTTACAGACATGACTCTCTCAACCATGAGATCTATTAGAATTTCCTCTACAGACTTCTCTACTATGCTACGTTTGCTTGACATGCACACTCATAATCAATTAACTCGGGTAGGCGAACAGACAGACGAGGAAATCAGATGGATGGTGAGGTCTAGAAAGAATAGTGCGATATGATGGGTTATTAGTTAGCTTAGATATCATAGTTTGCAAAAGGTGGTCCCGACGCAGTGTCCAACGTGTTAAATAAGCAACGTCGTAACAGATTCCTCCAATGAAAACGAATGCCTCAACAAATACGATTCCATTCGTTATGGCGCGGTCTCAACGATCCAATGGCGATATTTTGGGTAATAACTGTGTTTCTATCCGTTCTAGAGTGTCATTCTAATGGTCGAGATGCCTCCAATGGTCATATAGCTTCGTCATGGCGAAGTCCCCTTCTGTGCAATTATGCTATTCCGACAAGGTTCAGGTTCTGCAAGCTTGCCTTCTACAAAGTCTTCTCTGGAACTTCCTGTAGTTTTTTTAACTTTTCTTTCTTCTTAGTGAGCTTCCATGCCTTCTTTCTTGTGATTTGAGTCTCTGGGTTTCTCTTTCCATTCTGATTCTTATCTTCTCTTAGCGTAGCAACTTTGCACTACTGAGGGTCTTTCAAAGGGTTCAAATGTAATACCTTTTCTCTTACTATTTCCGGGGTGGATCCACTTCTTTCCTGCATGGACAGGTTCTTTAAACCTTTTTGTGTTCTTTCAACTTCGACATCTAATTCTCTGGTCCTATGTTTCTTCAACTTATTTGCTTGTTCTTGTATTAGTCGCTCTATTTTTCTAGCTATGAAGTCCCTTAACTCTTTCTTTTTTTGTTCTATAGCTTCCTCCTCTGCTTTCCTTCAGATCTGATCTTTCTCAATCCAAGTCTTTCCTAAAAAAAGTGCAAAGGGGGTGTTGTTCTCGACAAACTTAATGACTTCAAATTCTTCTTCAGTCAATGTTCCATGAACAATCATAGGTACATTAGTAATTCTTCCACATAGGGTTATCATCTTTCCTTTAAACAATCCTATCCCTCCCAATGAAGGAACCATAGCAGGCCTTCCCAAAATTTCCCAAGTGCTTTCTGGCATAATGTTCACATCTATTTCTTCATCCAATACACAGTCTATGTTGAAGTCTCCTATTCTTGTTTCTATGCATTGCTTCTCTTTTAAGATCTCTGGTAAATTGATGTCTCTCTGATCATTCAGTGTTTCTTTCATCTGTAATAATATAGTCTCTAATTCTTTTTGGTTCTCTAGCATATCCTTAGCCCCTTGGCCTTCTTCATAGTTTTCTTGTCCTATGTTCATCTTTTCAACTTTGGCAATCATTCTAGGGCAATCCTCAACTCTGTGACCAATAGATTTACAACAGAGACAAATAAGATCTATACTAGGGCATTCCTTAGCAACATGTCATGGTCTTCTGCAATTATAACATAGTGTCAATCCTCTCTTTCTTTTAAACAAGTTCTAGCCTCTCTTGTACTGTGCACTGGGATCACAATGATGGACCTGCAATCTACAAAAAATCGTTCTAGGTTCCTGCATCCACTTATTAGTCCAAAAATTATTTTTATGCATAGGAATAACATATCTTTCACTATCTCTATCAAATTTATTCAGATCAACTCTTTCTTCTAGTTGTGCCCTAGTTTTCGGACTAGGACAAAATCTATCAAACATACCTAGATTCATACTTTCGAAGAGAAAATTCCCACTTATCTTACCTTTTCCAAAGCATAAATATTTAAGATCATACCTCTTTTCTTCAGATCGGGCTTCTCTCTTAGCATAGATATTCGCAAGTCAAGTAGAATACTGCGTATGATAGCAACATATCTATGCACAGAGCTTTCTCTTTTCTTATGTTCCCATCAATCGAAGTTTCAGGTCCCGGCAACGGAACCATTTGTTGGCACAGGGGCAGACCCAAGGTTCAACGCTTCAACAACGCACCAACAAAACCCTAACTACCGACCCTTTTGGCAACACCTGCAAAGCAAATGGAGTCTCACCCGAGGTAGAGGAAGGGGGGGTTGCATGACTCAGGTGTCTACAAGCTAGCTGGGACACATATATGTGATTACAACACTTAACAAATCACTTAGCCAATAGTATGGATTAAGTTATGATTCTTATTTACATCGTAGATTAAACCCTAAGTGAAAAAAAGTGCAGTAATAATCAGATCAAATACTTCCAGCACATAGCATTAACTCATATCTAGAATTCATTTACCATCAATAGAGTGCTAAGCATCCATAAATCTATCTAACATACATTCAGATAAGTGCACTAAGAAGATAAATACATAAATAACATGAACAACATTGCAAAAAACACAACAACACAGGATATACGTGGTTCACCCCAGTGTGGGGCTATGTCCACCAACTTCTTCTTCTTCTTTATTAGTCTTCAATCTTCTTACATTCCCCTGCTCATGTGCACAAACCCACAAAGCCAACTCCAAAAAGGACAGGAGATCTGCACACACCTCGCCAGATCCTACTTCCCCGAATTAAGTTAGGGCACAAAGCCTTACACAATCTGTGCACAAAGTCTCTTACAATCACTTGCACTTAGCTCTGCAAGTCTTAACATACTCTAGTCATGCACTAAGCCCATGACCCCTCTTACTTACATTGCCTAGCTACTTATTTATACATTACAAAAAGGCCTAAGCATGGCTAAACCCATGGGTCGACATCCCATACCCGTTACATAAACCCTAAAAGCCCAAAAAGGCCGCAAAATAGGTGAGATCCCGCGATCTCCACTTTTTCTGGGCGCTCCATATTCAACTAGCTTGTCGAAGTCCCAAAAATGGTCAAACATGACCAATGTTTCCTCAAAACTTGGTTGAGGGCCAACAAAGAGGTAGAGGAGGAGAAGTAAGGTGTTATGCCTGCGGAAAGACAAGACATATGTCTTGGGACTAGGGATAATTTTAAGGATGGAAATTTATTTTAAAATGTAGAGACCTTGGCGAATCTTACTAATCCTTCATATGCCAACTATAAATGTTTGGCGATATTTTTGTAAAAATATTCAAATTTCTAAGGATTTTATATAGTTTTTATAAATTTTTGGCGATTTTTAAGGTAAAATAATTTTATCCTATAGAATTTGGGCGAATCATTTTTAAAATAGCGAATCTCGTTTTTGGAAAAACCATGGAAAATTAGCCCATGAGCGAAATTTAGCCCCTAAAATCATCCATGCTTGGGACTGCCCTGAGAGAAAGAGAGGAGGTGAAGATAACATATCAGAAGCACAGAAGTGGGATGTTGAGGTAGAAGGTGTAGAGGATGGAAGATCCTTGATGATGAAGAAAGTTCTTTTGAAGCAAGAGCCAGAGACTGAAAGGCCAGTGCAGAGGAACAATTTGTTCAGGACAACTTGCAAAATGAAGGACATAGTTTGCAAGGTAATAATTGACAGTGGGAGCACTGATAACTTAGTATCCATAGAGATGGTGGAGAAGCTAGAGTTGGAGACGACTACACATCCGACGCTGTATAAAGTCTCATGGTTGTAGAAACGTCATCAGGTAACAGTGACTCGACAATGCCTGGTTAATTTTAAAATAGGAGGATATACGGATGAGATCCTATGTGATGTAATTCTTATGGACATCTGTCATTTTTTGTTGGGAAGATCCTGGAAATATGATAGGAATGTTATTCGTAATGGGAGGAGAAATACATACACCTTAGAGAAGAATGGTAGGACACACATGTTGTTGCCAATTGAGGAAAAGAAGGTGAAAGATGAAGGTAGCATGATCATACTTCTCATGAGTGGGAAGGAACTTCTAAATGAAGTAAAGAAGGAACAGGAGATGCAGTTTGTTGTAGTGAGGAAACCGAAGGTTATCCTTACCAGTACTTCACTAGAATATTTTCCTGAGGAAGTTCAGGAGCTACTACATAACTTTGTTGATATTGTAGTGGATGAGTTTCCAAACTCATTTCCATATATCACAAGCATCAATCATCACATTGACTTGATACTAGGAGCAAGTCTGTCGAACAAAGAAGCGTACAAGTTGACGCCTCAAGAGAATGAGGAAGTGAAGAGACAAGTTCAAGATTTGTTAGACAGGGGATTGATCAGAGAAATCTTGAGTCCATGTGCAGTACCAACTGTATTAAGTCCAAATAAGGATGGGGGATGGAGAATGTGTACGAACTCGAGAGCCATAAAAAAGATCACCATCAAATACATATTTCCATTGTCGAGGATGGATGACTTGATGGATTTCTTGAGTGGAGCCAACTATTTTTCGAAAATAGATTTGAAAAGTGGATATCACCATATTAGTATGAGAGAGGGTGATGAGTGGAAAACAACATTCAAGACGAAAGAGGGGTTATATGAATGGATTGTTATGTCGTTTGGCTTAACCAATGCCCCAAGTACTTTTATAAGACTAATGAATGAAGTATTAAAGGATTTCATTGGTAAGTTCGTGATTGTGTATCTAGATGATATATTGGTGTTTAACAAGAGTAAGTAGGAACACTTGAGACATTTGGCATTGGTAATGAGGAGGTTACAGCAAGAGAAGTTGTTGATTAATCTGAAGAAGTCCTCTTTCTTGAAGATAGAGCTCATATATTCGGGTTTTGTGATTTCTTCAAATGAGTTAAATATGGATCCCTAAAAGCTAAAAGCGATCAAAGAATGGTCGTCACCAAAGAATATCTTTGAGGTAAGAAGCTTCCATGGATTGGCAAGTTTTTATCAGAAGTTCATCAAAAAATTTAGCGGGATTAGTGCACAAATGATGGATACCGTGAGGAAAAGACACAAGTCTTTCAAATGGACAGAAGAGGTTGAGAGGAGATTCAACATATTGAAGGAGAAGATAACTAAACGACCGGTTCTGGTTTTGTCAGATTTTGGAAAGACGTTCCAGGTAAGATGCGATGCGAGTGGAGTTGGAATTGGAGTTGTCTTAAGCCAGGACAACAGACCTGTTGCATATTTCAGTGAGAAGCTAAATGAAGGTAAACAGAAGTACTCCACATATGACAAGGATTTCTACACCATAATGCAAGCATTGAAAAAATGGAGGCATTATCTTGTGCCCAAGGAGTTTGTTTTGTATAGCGATAATCATGCTTTACAATTCATAACCAGACATGAGAAGTTAAACCAAAAACATGCTAAGTGGATAGAATTTATGCAAAATTTCACTTTTGTCATTAAACATATTTATGGAAATGCTAACAAGGTTGCTGATGCATTGAGCAGGAGGATTTTAATTCTGCAGGAATTTCAGGTCAAGACCTTGGGGTTTAATCACCTTAAGAAAATTGATCGCAATGATCCAGATTTTGGAGAAGCATATGAAGCGTGTGTGAATCATGTGCTCAAAGATAGAAGCCCATGAGACGAATATATGATTCAGGATGGGTTGTTGTTCAAAGGATGTCAGTTGTGCATACCGAGATGTTCGATGAGGGAGAATTTGCTGAAGGAAAAGCATAGCAGAGGTCTTGTCGGACACTTCGGCCATGACAAAACATTTTCCCAATTAACTAGTTCATATTATTGGCCAGGTATGAGAGCAGAGGTGAATAATATTGTGAACAATTGCAAGATTTGCCACTATGCCAAGGGGAAGAAGCATAACACTCGATTGTATCAACCATTGCCTATTCCAGAGAGGCCTTGGGATGCAATAAGCATGGATTGTGTATAGGATTTCCAAAAACACAAAGAGGGATGATTCCATATTTGTGGTGGTGGACGATTTTCGAAGATGAAACACTTTATCTCATGCCAGAAGACCAGTGATGCAACGGATGTTTCAAACTTGTTTTTCAAAGAGATTGTGAGACTCCATGGATTTTCCATGAGTATAGTTTCAAACAAGAATACCAAATTTGTTGGTCATTTCTAGAGGACGTTGTGGAAAAATTTGGGGACAAAGCTATCTTTTAGTTTTGCATATCATCCACAAACATATGGACAGACCGAAGTGGCTGTGAATAGAAGCCTAGGAGATTTGTTGAGGAGTTTGGTCAATGAACACCATGGTTAGTGGGATCAGATTCTAGCACAAGTCGAGTTTGCATATAATGATTCGGTGAACAGGAGCACTGGGAGAATTCCATTTCAAATAGTTTATGGAATGAATCCAAGAGGAGTTTCGGAGTTAAGGGATTTGAAACAAAGTGAGTTTAGAAGCACGGGAGTCGAAGAATTCGCTGCAGAGATGCAGGAACTTCACAATCAGATCAAGGAACAATTGAAGAAGACCAACGGTGAATACAAATGCAGAGATGATCAACATAGGAGAAAGATTGAATTTGAAGTTGGGGATCAAGTTCTAGCACACCTAAGGAAAGAAAGATTCCCGAGAGGAACATACAACAAGCTAAAGTTGAAAAATATAGGGCCATGTAATATCTTGAGAATATTTGGTGAAAATGCTTATGAATTAGAGCTGCCAGAACATGTGGGTATATCGCCCATATTCAACATTGCAGACCTGTATCCTTACAGGGAAGATAGAACAGAAAGAACTGAAAATCAAGAGAGGATCCAGTGGGAGAAATAGATGCTTGTAGCAGAGAGGTTGTAGATGGAAAAGATCATAGATCGACGAGTTGGTAAGAATACTAGAAGAAAGACGTATTTTGAATACTTGGTGAGGTGGAAAGGACGACCAGTAGAAGATGCCAGTTGGGTTAATGAAGCAGAGATCCAGAAGCATGGAAGATCGGTGTAGGAGCTCATGGATAGGATTCCATGATTTTTTCAGCCAAGGGAGTATGATGCAGGAGCATCGCCATCAAAGCAGAAGCGTGGAAGACAGTTGGGCACACTAACACACATTTTGAAATATTTTGAATTTCAAACCGACTAATGTATTAATGTGATATCTGACAGATCTTTTTGAGTTATGAATGCCTTTAATGATCGGAGGCTAAGCCATCATGAAAGACTAATGGGGGAATGTATTTCGTTTTATGAATCACATCGCAATACAGATTTGGAGCTTGCACTCTCATCTGTTTGACGAAATATTTATTGTAATAACTACTAAGTAGTTGATATCATTTAATTCCATTAAGATAGCTTAGAGTAGTTGGAGTGAAGAACTCAAGATAGTCCCTTTGTATAAAGCATTGTAATATTGCCCAGTAAGGGTTGTTGATAGTTGTTGTAGCAGTTGAATCTCATGGGTAGATTGTCATTGTAAGATAAGATCTAGGGGATACAAAGAAACACTATGTGAATGTATGTAAGTTTCAGTTGGATGAATATAATAGAGATGTATTGTCCCAAATGTGTATGGATATGTATCTATCTGAATGAATGATAGAGCTTCTGTTATTTTTTAGTTCTTTGTTATTTCTGTTCTTGAATCCATGAATACATTTGCGTTGTTGAATGTATGAGTCATTGTAAGGAGTAGATAAGTTTCAATTGTTTCTTTTCATTAAGCGAGTGCAAGGTGTGCATAGTGTCCGCAAGAAGTGCATGACTGAGTCTATTCCAGACTCGAAAGCTCCAAAGAGATAGTGGAACTTATACGTATGCAAGGAGTGCATCGACGTCCGCAAGGAGTGAGTGACAGAGTTTTCAAACTCGAAAGCTCAGAAAGAGTAGCGTGATTCAGTCATGAGGGATAGAAGCGGTTGGAGAACAGTCACAAGGAGTGCAAAGTCATTCACAGAGGAGCGAGTGTGGATGGAAGTCTATTGCAAGGTGTGCACAGGACAGGAGTTTGATTAAGAATCGAAGAGATTGTTCAGAGGAACAAATCAGAGAAGGAAAGTTCAAGAGGAAGAGCGACATAAATATTCAAGGGAAGAAGTCCCTGGAGTATTCATTGAGTGTTGAAATGTGGAGACAATTTACTCGTTTCAGCTCACATAATGATTCTATGCTGTTCAACTTCCAACACCCCTCCGCTTTAATGTCTTCCAATAAGTTTAGACCTTTAACATTCAGGGCTTCCAGTTCAACGCATCCATTTATGTTGAGAAATTTAAGGTGTTCAAGCTTTGAAAGATTTCTCTTCATTTCTCTGCAACCTTTCAGGTTCAGTCTTACGAGTCCTGATGGCAAGCCTTCAACACGCACCAGGTCAAGGTTATATGAAAGATCAACAATTTCAAGCCTCGGGCAGTCTTGAGGAAAGCATATACTGGATATGGATGTGTGGTTTAAATTGAAATCTCTTTAAGTGAAAACTAAACTGAGTTATTGAACAATAGTCTATTGGCAAAACTTTGATATTTTGCAGCAGCACTATTCCTGGTGGCAGGACTGGCTGCACAGCCAATCCATACATTTCTAATCTTTCCAGAAGATTTAATTTTTCAATAGGTGCAATATAACCTAAAGTGTTGAATTCGAACAGAATCAGCTCTTTTAAGCGATTCAAAGAGGCCGCAGAACCGGGTAACTGTGTTAACTGCGGGCTACCTATTCTTAGTTGTTCTAACTTGTCTAGAAGTCCTAAATTAAAGGGCAATTCTTTTATACCAGTATATAGTAAATTCAAGTATCTTAAAGGCTTTTGGTGTGCGATTCCAGATGGCAAGATTTCCAATTGAGCACAGCCTTTGAAGTCCACATACTGAAGTGACAAAAAAAATTCTCCCAAAATATCTTCTGGGATGTCACTGTAGTCTCCCAAAATATCACTGTAGTCTCTCAATGCTAAATATTGGAGATGGATTAATTTACGGAAGTCCTTCGGCAGGTTTGTCATATTACTACAGCCAGATAGATCTAAATGTATTAGGTTTCTAAGATCAGAAAAATCATTTGGGAGTGTTTCTAGAAATTCTGTATTTTTCAGCACGATCTTATTCATTATCGAAGTTCCTAGGGATCGAATAAAACGGGAAAAAGATGGCATGCCAGCTTGGTGGGTGCTAGAGATGTTTCTATCAGAAGATTTCATGGAGGGTGGAAGATCAACCGGCTGGCGACTGCTCGAAAAACCTTCAGATGATCCCCTGCACGCATGGATATTCAACTCACGCAACTGCGAATGAAGCTGCAATAAAATATACGATCTGTTAATCTTCACGAACTGAGTGCATGAATCTAACGTGAGACAAAAACCACTTTCTAAAATCTAGATTTAATACTTACCTCGTTAAGTCTATCAAAGAACTCTTCGAGGCCGTCACTCGAACCCCGAAGTTCCAAAACTCTTAAACTTTGGAGTGAAATGGCGGACGGAAGGGAAGCAAACTGGCAATTGCACAAGCGAAGCCATACCAGTTTTCCGGACATCCCCTAATATCTATGTTATGAGTGAGTTGAGGCGGACTCTGACCGTTTGGGATGCGGATACCTCGGATCCGACAGAAATTCGATCCCTCTTGGAAAAGCACATTCAAATATAGAATAAGTTTTGCCTTGCAACTAAATTCAATGTAGGTTAACTCTGGAGCAAACAGCTAACAGCAAACAGAAACATATAAGTTTTTTAGGCGAAAAAAAAAATTAAATAAATAAATAAAATTAAAAAATGGGCTTGAATCTGGTCAGATTTTCAGTCTTAGTTTTAGTCGTCCTTCTAGATTTTGAAGATGCTAGCATATTCTTAGTAGTCCTTCCAAATCAATGAACCAGATATCATGTTCATAACTATCTAGCATTTTTAAAAGCTTCAGTTAACGTATTTACTTTTTAACATTTACTTAATATAATTAAAAAATTAGTGTGTGATCTAATTACCACTTTCAAATGATTAACAAACTTAATTGAAATTACAACTTTACTCCACTATTAACTTTTTATCATTTTACACTATTAGATTTACATTTGTTTCATATTCTTCGTTTGTATTTCAAAAATAGTGACTAGAACACTACTACTACTTGTGTTAGAGGGAGGAGGCACCACATAGAAAACTAAGATAGTACTGAACGAGGAAGGGATCTAGTTGTTTTTCATCTGCACAAGAATTGAATACAGCGACCTAGTATGAAATCCGAATGATTTCTGAGTGCGAGCACGGATTGTTTTACCAACCTTAAGCCTTTCCCCGTTCACCAACAGCTAATTAGGGGCTGTGCTAGTTTAGTACATTCAAATACAGAGTAAGTTTTTGCCTTATAACCAAATTCAATATTTATTTATTTAGTATGTTCAAATACATAATAAGTTTTTCCTCGCAACCAAATTCAATGTTTATTTATTTAGTTTAATAATGATAAAGTAATAGATATGATGTATGCTGAAATATATATTTATTTATTTAGTTTAATAATGATAAAGTAATAGATATGATGTATGCTGAAATATATATTGTTTAATTTAAATTTTAATGATTAATTAAAAGGATTATGAATTAAAAATAAGATTTATTATATTTTAAATTAAAAAATCATGACATTATTACCTTCTTCCTATAACAATATAATTTATTATTTTGCTATCAATTTTAAATCAAAAAATATAATTTTTAACTTTTATAAAATTTATTACTTTAACTGTAAATCAAATAATATATATTCTAAATTATTACCTTCTTCCTATAACAATATAATTTATTATTTTGCTATCAATTTTAAATCAAAAAATATAATTTTTAACTTTTATAAAATTTATTACTTTAACTGTAAATCAAATAATATATATTCTAATTTATAGAATATTCATTATTAATTTTAATTTATACAACATTTATTTCTTTATTACTTGCTTTAACGATGAAGCAAACATAAAACATACCTGCAACTGCAACATTTTTTCTATATCTTTATAGCAACTGAAACGTAGTGGTTTAATCAATGAGTATAACTCTTCTCTCACAACCTGTCTTCCCAATTTTCTAACTTGATTTTGCATTATAATTTTAAGACTACCCTGAAGGCAATACTTTCGCTAGGTGATACTTCAGCAGGAAGACATTGTCTTTGAAATTGAAATTGTCTTTGAAATTGTGTTAGCAGGAAAAAATTGTCCTTAAAATTGTGGCTTCTCTGCTTAACAATTTTTTTTTATAAAAATAAGATTACATTATAAAAATATTAACCATCTATTTATTATATAAACAATATGTATTCTGTATTAAAATATATAATGTTTTATATTTTGGAATATAAATTATTATGTATTCTGTATTAAAATATATGCTCTATATTCTGAAATATAAACTATTTGATTGAAAAATATTGTAAATTTAACAATATATATTTCAACTTATAAAACATTAAATTTTAAATTTTAAATTTTCTGAGCAGAGGATATTGATAACCTGATAACCTATTTGCTAACTAAAAAATACCACTTACGACATTCACTTCCACTTCCCCGGATGGGTTGCATTGAGTAAGGGATTTTGAGATCCACGGATCTCCATCACATCTGGGACTCCACAACATCATCGACATGCACGAAGCATTTCTGGCGGACACTCTTTCAAGGCAGTTCCCGCCGTTATAATAGCCTAATCCCTCTAAAACTCGAACGGTGAGCTCACTGTCTTCTCCAGCAAAGAAATAGCCAATGTCCAATAACATCTCTTTCTCTTCATTCCCCATAGCCTCGTAGCTCCATTTTAGTGTGTTTATTACATTGCCCATTTCTGGCAGTGGCACACCTTGATGGAACTTTTCCAACTGATGTTTTCAATACGTTTGATAATGTTTGCTAGCAGCAAACTGCTCTCCCAGAATTTTCAGGTATAAAGGTAAGCCCCCACAAGTTTTTCAGAACTCTTCAACCAAATCCTCGTATCCTTCAAACGGTTTTGGTTGAAAGAAAGCATGACGGCAAAAGAGCTCTTGGGCATGCTTTCTTTTCAATGGCTTTATATCATGTAACACAGAGCTATAATTTTTTCTTTTAAGAGTCACATGTTCAAATCTAAGAGTGGTAGGGTTTGTATATCTCATTAGATTTTATCAATAAAATTGTTTGGAGGAGAGGTCTCATACACCAATTTGGTGTCTGGTTTAACAGTAATCTTAAAAATAAATTATTATTATTATTAATGTAACTTAGTATCTTCAATGTAGCCCTTCATTATATCCTCATTGAGAGAGGTTATAAGGTGAGACTTTCAAATCCCAGGACATCCATAAATAATAGACTATTTATTTGGAGCGTTTAACCCTCCTACACTATTTCTTAGAATACTCTTACCCTCTTCTATATTTGTAATGTCCTTGTCAATTGTTGGTGACATGGATCGCTAGCTAGATTTTGTTAATCTCCCCTGCCATCATTCCTCAACTACTCTCCAACTATCGCATTTAATTTTTCTTCCCTCCTTCTCATTTTTCTACATTCTTCTTCTATGTATCTAGATTTTTCTTCTTGCTAATGTATTCGAGAAGCTTCTGTCTCTTAAAAAAAAAGACTTTGTTTTGAAAAGACTCTGGATACTTTGTTTTGGGGTGAATGTTTGAATCAAAGAGCAGGCATTATTAAAACTCTGTTTTATTTTAATTACATAGCTATAAATTGTTATTGGGTTTTTTCCTCTTTTTCTGTAGGAATTGGGCATTTTGTTGATGATGTCCAAAAACTTGAAGCTGTAGAAGTTGATGTTGAAGGGGATTCAAAAGAATATATGAGTATTGAAGAATGACAAAGCTATAGACTTAACAAGGGTATCGAAGGTTGGAGAAAGCAAGTAGCTGATGTTTTTTTTGGAGACTTTATTGTTGAGTACAGAGGAGGCGTTAACCTATTGCAAAAGTTGTTGCAAAGAGATTGCAGATCTCAAAAGGGGCAGAAATTTAGGGGTTTTAATCATACAAATGGTCTAACATAGATTGGAAAAGGAAATAGAGGAATAACAGTAAAAAGAGGCAAACTTTATTTAAAAAAAATCATGGCAGGAGAAAGTGGAAACATTTTACTGTTAAAACTTTAATCATAAGTTAGTTAGTTTACCTAACTGTTATACAGTTACATGAAAATTATGGTCTTCTTGTATTATATGTGTACGTCTATGTACATCATTATTTGAAGCATTGATGAATATAGAGTATGCCTTTTCTGCCAATATTTATTTATCTCTGTTCATCATGGTTTATGGATTGCTTGAGTTATTTCCATCATGTTTTTGTTGTTTTCTTCATTATGAATCTAACAGTGGTATCAGAGCATTGTGATGCCTATGGCCTGTGAAGAAGTTCCTACTTAGAGGAGTGAGAGTTGTTGAGTCGTCCAACATCCAACAAAAAATATTGCATGCCTTGGAGAAGAGATCAGATCTATCTCGAAGAAAGGTCACCAGGTTTCCTGAGAACTGATCCATGGTTGCAGTAGCAGATTGCAGAAGAATTTGGACGCGGAAGAAAGGAAAGAACGATCCTTGTGTTGGAAGAAGGCACTAGTAAGCGTTTTTGTTGAAAAAAGAACATACATCGACGAAGAATAAGCCATGCCAGCAAGTGCAATATCAGAAGCATATTTATTGTGCGAAGACCTGAATTAAGGGTTGGAATCAATGCCTCTCCTAAAGACAGAGGTGAGCCAGCAGTTCGAGTAGTCATGCCTTTGGATTCTTCCATTCCATTTGCTTCACTGTTTGATCCATGAGAATGTCGCCTTTGGAATTTCAATCCTGGATAAAATTATTCCACACAACCGTAAAAATGGGTGTGGATCATATCAATCGCACGGGAAGACTAAATTTATGAGTGAAGGCTTTCAATTGAAGGAGGAAGAGCATCAAAGTAAAACCCTAGTTGTTTAGCCACATGAGAATCGTGGATTGTTTGGAAAAAGCAGAACTAGGAGTTTTCCAAAACCCTAGTAGTTGCAATAAAAATATTTCAGAGTTGTTGTTGTATATGCTTGTGCATTGTCAGAACATCATTTTGATATTCAATATGATGACAACGCCAGGTGTGTGGGTATTTGCAGACGCAAGAGAAGATAAAAATAAACAGAGAAGAAGAGCATCATTACGCAAATTTTAAACTAGGATTTCAACTCTCATCCATTGTTGGCGGCCGTAACTGATTCTTTCAATTGACATTGGCGGACCCAAGTTTTTCCTCTTTCAATTTTGGTGCTAAATTCAATTCGCACCTCAGATTATTTAAACTGTTTTAAGCTCTATTTTTTAATCTCAGGACGTCATTACCCTCTCGGATTCGAACAGAGGAACACGGTCTAGTCGTGATAAAAGGCTTTCTCCAGATGGATTCCTCCATGAATTCCTGTGTTGTATGTTAGGATCCTGCGAACGTTGTTCTCGATGCAAGATCGACATGATGGGGAGTTCGCCAATAGCTAAAGATGTGTGTGGATCTACGCAGTGGATGAGGATTGTGTTTCAAATCCTGAAGAAGGACGTGCATCCATTGCAAAAGGAAGCACCTTGACTTGGTAAAGCTAGAACTTAATGTATCTATGTTTCATTCTTATTAGATTTTTCAGAATTATTTTTGAAAGATATTTGTAAAGTTTTTTTAAAAAGATGACCCTATAGTCTTTAGGGTTAAGATTTTGATTGCATGGGCTTGGTGTTACAATGCTCAAGGGTATAGTGTTAAAACTAAGTGATCAACAATTTAAAGAGTGTTTGTAAAGGTGTTATAAGGGGTTTTTTAAAACTGTGTAAAAGGAGTTATAGGATCATCCTACATAATCAAATTGTATATTAGTCTTTGCATCCTTGACCCACCCAAAATTGAATAAGGGGGTTTTACAATCTTTGTGTGCATCTAAGTCATTGGACATCTCTCTTCCATATTCTGCATATAATGGTGAGAATTGAAGAATTATTTACAATATTGCACACATTAGTTAACTCAACTACGGAATCTACAATTGCAATAAACAAGTGCACTCTCGGTACAATGATTACTTGTGTACAAGTAACGCACACGAATATTGATATGTTCAAACTTCAAAACCGAATGTTATCTAATGAGTTAAGTTTGCTTCGACATCAACAATGTGATTTCAACAAACAAGATGACATCAAGGATGAGAATAATGAAGACGCTCAGTTGACTGGTGATGAAGGTCATAAACATGAACATGCGTTGGATGAAGTCCCTATGTCATAAAAAGTTGCGAATAAATGTATTGTTCGACCATGGGAAGAATTATGATTTAAACGAAACCGATATGAACTAGGATATGTACAGGATGTTGACAACCTTTTTCATATTCCTAATTATAGCGAACCTGTTTTCTTTGTGAGTGGAGGTTTTCTGAATGATGATCAAAAGACAGAGCTTGAGGAACAGGTACAGGATATTGTTGATGAAGATGTTGTTACAAATATTCTAGATCATGATAATAAGTCGGATAAAGAACCCATGTAGTGCAAACACTATCATTGGTTTGGCTATGATAAGTCAAACTGTTTTGATCTTCACCCATGCAAATTTTGTGGGAAGACAAATCACTTCTCAGTAAGGTGTCAAAAAAGCAAGCGGAAACAAATTCATTTTGAATGGTTAGGGAATTGGAATTGGCGTTTGGAAGCCAATTTATTGGAAAAGTCTTATCGTCGGATTTATACACAAGTACAGTTGTACTTGATTGGAGATATTTTTACAGTTGATGGACATGAATGTTTTTCAAGATTTCATGATTTAGGGTATGATTAGGGCCCAGTTGATGTAGTATTCTGAGTTGAAGATCGAGTCTTCAAACTCCCCTGGAAGACAGTTTGATGTGTTGGATCTCTTCTTGGCCATACTTGCGAATGGCGTTCAAGGGAATTGGAACCACTTGTACCAGACAATTTGATGTGTTGGATCTCTTCTTGGCGATACTTGCGAATGATGACCACTTGTCCCTGGCAGGGGGGAAATCTAGTTGAGTCTGGTTCCAAGTTTGATTTAGAGCCTGTGAACAGATGATCAAGTATTCAACCTAGTTCCTGGTATGCAGTCTTGTTCCTGAACATATTGTTGTTGATATGGTTTGTGGTCAGCTTAAAACCACCAATTGAGAAGAAGACATGAATTTTTGCTTGTTACATTTTCAGATTTTTTGAGCCTTGAGCTCTTGTTATTTTATGGTCAACTTAAAACCATGCCATTTAGTAGAAGACATCATCTTTTGCTAGGCATTTGGTTTGTGGTCATCCTGAAACCACCAAATTGGTTTGTGGTCTTCCCGAAACCACCAAATGAGTTTGTGGTCAACCTTAAACAACCAATTTAGTAGAAGACATCATCTTCTGCTAGTTTTTTCAGAGTTCAGAGAGCATCTTCAACCAACCCTCTGAATATTCACTTGACACATTGTTGATTTTCAAGTAGTGGCAGTTGTTCAGGAAAGAAAAAACTTATGATTAAGGGGGGATGTTAAAACTCTAATCATAAGTTAGTTAGTTTACCTAAATGTTATACAGTTACATGACAGTTATGTTCTTCTTGTATTATATATGTACGTCTATGTGCATGATTATTTGAAGCATTGATGAATATAGAGTATGCCTTTTCTGCAAGTATTTATTCATCTTTGTTCATCATGGTTTATTGATTGCTTGAGTTATTTCCATTATGTTTCTGTTGTTTTCTTCATTATGAATCTAACATTTACAACCCTAGATTCCAATTTTTAAGGGAAAAAATTATGACTATTGAAGTATAAAAATGAAAACCCTGTTTTGTTCCGAGGATGTTTGGGATTTGGTTGAAAATGGGTTTCCTAAAGCAGTAGACTAGCAAGCTTATCAGGCTCTTTCACAAGCTGAGAAGGATTTGTTGAAGGAAAATAAGAAGAAGGATTCCAAAGCATTGTTTTTTTATTCAACAAGAAATGGAGGAATCATTTTTTCCTAAAGTAGGAGCTGCTACAAGATCAAAACAGGCATGGGAAAGTTTGCAAACAACATACCAAGGCACACGCAAGGTAAAAACAACAAAATTACAAATTCTTAGAAGGGATTTTGAAAACTTGCAAATGAAAGATACAGATTCAATAGATTCATTCTTAGATCATATGGAGAAACCGTTGGATATCAAAAGGTTGTAGAGAAAATACATAGAAGCTTACCTACAAAGTTTGATCCAGTTGTAATAGCCATTGAGGAATCCAAAGATCTCACTCAACTATCAGTAGATGAATTAATGGGATCACTCTTATCACATGAGCAAAGATTAAATCGAAGAGGGACATCATCATTGAAGAATGAATTCAAGACTCAACTTTCATTTCGCAGGACAAGAGGGAGATCAAATTACAACAGAGGTAGAGGGCGTTTTACACCAAGAGGAGGAAGAGAAAATACACAATTTGAAAGCAGAAGACCAACATCAAGCCCACATGCTCATTCTACACTAACAAGAGGAAGAGAGAGAAACCATTCTCATAGTCATCATCAAGCAAAAAGGTATGATAAATCCAACATCCAATGCCATTATTGCAATAAATTTGGGAATTTTGCATCAGAATGTAGGAAACAACAATATGACATGAATAAGCAAAAGGCACATTTTACAAATGAAAAATAGCCTAACAGTGGTGAAGAAAACACCATATTGATAACATGCAATGTAGAACAAGAGAGTTCCAAAGAAGTATGGTTCCTAGATAGTAGTTGTAGTAATCACATGAGTGGAAGTAAGGAGATGTTTGCAACAATGGATGATTCAATAAAATCAAAAGTACAATTGGGGAATGATCACCGAGTTTCAGTCATGGAAAAATGGTCAATTAACATAAGAACTAAGCAAGGTGAGGAGAAGCATATTTCAGGTGTATATTATGTTCCTGGACTACAACACAATCTCATAAGAATTGGACAACTAGTGCAAAAATGATATAGAATATACTTTGAAAATGGTGAATATGTGATTTTAGACAAGAAACCAAACAATAGGCTGATTGCAAAAGTTGAAATGACAAAAAATAGGATGTTTCCACTTAGAATTCAAAGTGAACTATTCTTAGAGCCACAAGGATTGTAAAAGGTTGTTGAGTTAGCTTTTAAAACTTCATACAAAAATAAATCTTGGCTATGGCATTTAAGACATGGACATTTAAACTTGAAAGGGTTACAACTGTTCTATAAGAAAAGAATGGTATATGGATTGCCACCAATAAAGCCACTTAAAACAACATGTGAGAGTTGCATATTGGCAAAACAACATAGGGAAACATTTCCATTTGGGGAGTTTTATAGGGAAAAACATCCACTTGAGATAGGATCTTTGTGGACCTATGCAAACACCATCCATAAGTGGAAGACTTTATTTTTTATTTATTGATGATGACATTTATTGATGATTTCGTATCCTTCAAAGGGTTTTGGTTGAAGGAAAGCATGACGGCAAAAGAGCTCCTGGGCATGTTTTCTCTTCAATGGGTTTACATCATGCAACAAAGTATTTGCCATAGAGCCATAATGTGACTTAGTATCTTCAATGTAACCCTCGAGTATATCCTTATTGCGAGATGTTATCAAGATGAGACTTTCAGATCCCAGGGCATCGATAACTAATAGAGTATTTATTTGTTGAACATCATCAGCATCATCTAGAGCAATCAGAATGTTTAACCCTCCTACACTACTTCTTAAAGTACTCTTACCCTCTTCTGTATTCGTAATGTCCCTGTCAATACCCACCAGATCACGAAGGAGCTGCCGCTGCAAACATGTCAGATCGGCGCTTTCTCTGACGCTAGACAAATAACAAGACCTCTAAAAAGTTGATCGTTGCATGTTGAAAATATGTTTAGCCAGCGTTGATTTCCCTACTTCGCCTGGTCCCCCGATCCCTATCACCTTCATGGCGCTTTCTTTCAGTAATTTAGTTTGTAAATCCTCTGAGGCCTCTTCTAGTCCAATTGGGTATTTAGCTACTTCTAACGGGCCCTTTTTCACCTTCATTAATCTAATTTTCAAAATTTTCTCAAAAAACTTGTTATAGTAGGATTTTATCTCTTCAGAATTTGAACTTGTAATTTTTTAAGAGGAAACAAAAGTTCTTAACCATTAGACCCAATTGATATATGATAGATAAGTAAAGTGTATAACTATAATATGTAGCAATTTGATTTATGATAGAGAAAACAAAAGTTCTTAACCATTAGACCCAATTGATATATGAATGATAAGTAAAGTGTATAACTATAATATGTAGCAATTTGATTTATGATAGAGAAAACAAAAGTTCTTAACCATTAGACCCAATTGATATATGATAGATAAGTAAAGTGTATAACTATAATATGTAACAATTTGATTTATGATAGAGAAGTGAAGTATGTAGCCTTAACAATTAAGTTGATTGAATGAATTATTTGCATCTTTTTGGAGATTATAGGTCATGCCATAAAGTTGAGTGAAGACCTTTGGGATTACTTACTGTTAAAAGTAGATCATAATTTATATCATCAAATCTAGTGAAGTCTAATCTAGTGAAATCTTTTATTGTAATTGAAAAATAAAAAATGGTAAACTGGATCATAAGTCACAATATTAAATCCAATCTTTTTGGGATTACCAGCTGTTCAGTGAAGTCCCTTGGGATTATCAACGGTTATTGTGACTAAAAAAATGTAAAATAGGTCAAATCATGGGATCAAATCCAGTGAAATCCCTTCGGATTAACTGCTACCATTGTAATTAAAAGACCATTGTAATTAAAAGAAAGGAAAAAAAAATGTCTCAAAGAATATCATTGTGACTAAAAGTCATAAACACATAAGCAAAGTAGATGATAAAGAAGAGGATCAAATCCAATGAAATCCCTTGAAATTACTGGCTGGTTGCCTTGGGATTACTGGCTGGCTATCATTTTGATTAGAAAGAAAAAATAAATTCAGTGAAGTCTCTTGGGATTAACCACTGCCATTGTAACTAAAAGAAATAAAATGAATTTATCATAGACCACTAAATCACCAAATCAAATCCAGTAAAGTCTTCTAATTGTAATTTAGAGAAAGAAAAAAAAATAAAAAAAATAAATCATAGGTTACTAGATCAAATAGTAAAGTACCTTGGAATTACCAGCTGCTATTGTCACTTGAAAGAAAAAAAAAAAAAAATTTAAATAAATCATATGATTAAATCCAACTAAGTCTTTGTTATTATAAAATGTAGTTATAATTACAAAAAAAATCACTATATCAAATTTTTTTAAATCAAAATAGATCATAGATCATAGATCACATAATCAATCCCAATAAAGTGTCTTCAAGATTACTGACTATCCCATGTGCTTACCGACTGCCAGTGTGACTAAAAGAAAAAAAGAGAAGTCATATTTACCTTTCACTATTGAAAACGAGACCAGAAATATGTGAGACTTCTTTAAGTGCTTCGTTCCATCTCTCCATCACTTCCATGGAGTCTTTGCCTTTGCGTTTGTGTTCTTCAAAGGCTTCCCTGTCAATGTCTCGAAGATAAGAAGGTTCAACGTCATAAAAGACAGGTATAATTGTGTGCTCATGGGATAACCTCAAAATCCAACACAGCTCTTCCAAGCACCAACGTGATTCAGCGTAACGCTTTGAAAAAATTGCAATGTGAACAGAAGCACTGTGAATGGCTCTTCGGATTGCAGTGGAGAGAGTTTCTCCCGTGCGAAGTTCGTCCTTATCCAGAAAGACGCGCAACCCATAACGATTGAGTTCACGGTAGATGAGGCTGGCAAGGCTTTTCTTGGTGTCAGGGCCTCTGTGGTTTATGAAAACGTGGTATGTTTTTGGCACTGGCTCTGGCAGTTGTTCTAGTATCCTCATCGGATCGAAGATGAATGGAAAACTAGGCGGAGCAGAAAGAAATTGAGCAAGGTAATTATAACGGCGAGGCTCAGGTCAACGGTTCGGGTAAAGGGTGACCCTTCAACTTAATCTATTAAAATTTCTCTATCTAGTCCACAATGCAATTCATAGATAAAGATTTTTTATTAGGTTCAGTTTAAGTTTGATGGCGTTGGCTAAAGCCAAACGATTTGCACCTTTTCCCACCCCGTCTTTCACTCAGATTCTGGCCACCCATTTTTCATCTGTTCTTCATGGACGGCCAATATCCAAGTTGCGGCAGGTGGATTATAGCCCGTAGGATCCGAATTGCTTTGTCGTAATAGCTCTTTATTATTTGTTGAAACAGTTGCTGAAACAAGTTGTTCAAATACCTGTTGAAACAGTAGTTGTAGCTTATCGATGCTGTTACACAGTGCAGTTGTTTATTGTTTCCTTAATCACTTCCCTGCATCCTTCATTACCGTCTTCTGTATTCGTAATGTCCCTGCCGATACCGACCAGGTCACGAAGGAGCTGCCACTGCAAACATGTTAGATCGGCACTTTCTCTGACGCTAGAAAAATAACAAGACCTCTTAAAAGTTGAGCGTTTCATGTTGAAAATATGTTTAGCCAACGTTCATTTTCCTACTCCGCCTGTTCTCCTGATCCCTATCACCTTCCTGGCTCTTTCTTTCAGTAATTTAGTTTGGAAATCCTCTGAGGTCCCTTATAGTCCAATTGGGTATTTAGCGATCTCTAACGGATCCTTCTTCACCTCCTTGATACAATTTTCAAAATCTAATCCAAAAACTCGCCATAGTCACTGAAAAAAATATTACAGTCATAATTAGCCGCATAGTGAATTTGAGAACCTATGATTCTAAGATATAGCAATTTGATATAAGATAGATAAGTGAAGTGTTAGCTGTGAGATATAGCAATTTGGTATATGATAGAGAATTTAAGTATGTAGCCTTAAGGGTAAGGATTAGGTTGATTGAATGAATTATTTGCATATTGTTACGTAATGGGATAAATTTTAAATTTTATTATATCATCAAATTTAGTGAAGTCTGTTGTTGTAGTAATTCAAAAAGGTGGAAAAAAAATGTAGTGGCAAAACTTTGGCCCAGATGAAGAAATGGAGGATGCCATGAGAGCATGTTGATAGATAGAACATCAAGGACGATGTTCCTTTAAGGGAGAGGGAATTGTAACACCCTATTTTCCCAGTTTGTAAATATAACTATAATGACCAAGAGACTATGACAAACTTAATATGTGTGAATGTTTGATTTGATGGACCTTTGTATAAAAGGTCAATGAATGTAAATTCTGTTAATTACTAAAAATATGGATAAGTGTTGCATGACTGGAAGGGGGGTGTACTAAGAAAGACCACGAATGCTATGAAACGAGATGTTGAAGGGGACCGGGAATGGTTGCGTTAACCTTTACCAAACGAGTACCTTACTGAATTTAATTGCTTGGGACCAGAACAATCCTCAGACCCATAAATGAATTACAGTCAGACTGGTAGGTGGGAAGACATCCTCAAGAGTTAATGAGGGGATGGGGCAGAGCACCCATCTGTAAGGATTCTAGACCTGACCACGGGCTTGGAATTCGAGCCACATGCAACCTTACTGAAGGAGGAAAGAAAGGAAGTTGTGGTGGGCAGAGAAAGACCTGCGAAGAGTGCAGAGACGAGAGGTCAAGCTCTAGGGTTCAAGGAAGAACTGGGAAATAAGCGTTCTGGTCATAGGAAATGGTTGAGAAGGTTATGATACAAGCTGATAAATGAGGCTAATCCTCCTTGCTTGGTATCGTGTAAACCATTGCCAAGATCCTGCGGGAGGAGGAGAGTAACCTCCATCCCTACTATTGTTGAGCCAGAAGAAAAGATTATGTTGCAAGAGCATCGTGGTCTTGCTCGGGGGTGGCTAGTGGTAAATCCGTTTGGAGTGATTGAGCCTATGGTTGGGTGGAAACGGACACCCCTTTCAGCAGTCGCTTCACGTTATCTGGTTTTGATAAGTATTTTCCCTGTTTTATGTATTGAACTAGAATAATGGATGAATGCTTGGATTTATACATATGTGTATTTATAAATGACTTCTATGGAGAATGGTTATGATATGCGTATGCCTCTATCTCTGTGTAAACTTACACTTCTCACTGATAGTCGGTATGCCTAGCTTATCTCCCGAGTCTTAGGCTTGTAAGACAGTCGAGTTAGAGATATCGTGAAGATATGAACTCACCCGTCTGAGGAGGATACCTCTTTTAGACTCATTGCCATGTGACCGAGATTCCAAGCCCAAGTCCTTAACCAAAAACATGGTTAAGAGTAGAGCTCGTAGCCTGAGAATCATCTGAAGGTCCATGTGACCTCGGTCTAGGAACCCTACGCTAAGCTTGAAACGAGTTAGCTCATGATGGTTTTAGAGCTTTGGGAACTCGAAGCCTTGGGATATCAAACTTCATGATAGTCAATATTACTCGAACTCCCGTAGTAACAAGAGTCATAGTGGAATCAAGAACCTGACAGAGGAGATGAATGTGAGCCATTCATCGAGAGGAAAACTGATCTCAGTCGTCAAGATAGACCTAAAAATCCACTGGAGTTAAAGGATCAAATATTAGTCGTTCGAGTAGATCGACGATTGGGAATCATTGCAGAGCGCGAAGGGAAAATTAAGAGACAGGCTAGTTCACGGCCCAAAAGAAACTAATGTCATTGATCTCATCGGGATGGAGGATCAATGACTGTGATTAAAAAGGGTCGGGTGAGCACTTTTCAGATTACAGAGATTGAACTCTCGATAAAGAGTGAGCACATTGAGGTCCCGCAATCACTGTGAACCGTCGATCTGTGAAGACATTGGTATTGGTCAGATCTTGACCGTGAGATTTGAGATGTTGAGAGATGATCAAACCAGAGCGGTGAGGCGTAGTGATGTCATCCATGGTGATGTGGATTTAAAATTAACGAGCGATGTGCCACCTGGATCCATGTGCATCACCTACCCCATAGAGCCCTTGAAACGTGACATGTGTCATCCCAGGTGAGGGCATGTGTCACCGTGACCCATCTACATGTCAGCTTTGGTTCATGCCTGCCTGGCCAACGTGGATGTTGACGTAATCAAGACCCCATGAGTTTAGACAACTTCAAAGTTCAGAAGATTTAGTGAGTGGTACAATATAGGAACGTCCAACCCAAATCGTCAATCACTAAAGGCCGAAATTCCAATAATGATAGACGATCGTTGAACATAACGAGAGTTCAGGAGTCTGGGCATAATGTGAAACAAGGAATGTTTGATGAGAATCGTCGATCGTCGAATGCCAAAGGGCTAGGGGCACGTGGAGACATTTCGAGACTTTGGGGATTTGGAAAAAGTTATGATGTGCGTAGATAGCCGAAGCCCCCTCCTTAACTGTAGGATCTCAGCAAAGGACATGGACCATTGATTTCCTCCATTGTTCGACGATCTAGGAATTTGTCAACACTTCCAGGAACTTTCGATGTGCCGAGACCTTGCTAACACAGGGTCTTAGCTCCCGATTTTTCAACCTGAGTTCATGAGGAGAACCCCGCTAGTTGGTTTAATCACCTAGTGAAAAATGTAAGTTTCAAGAAGTTGGTTAAGAAGGTTTTAACTTAAGTAAAGGATTGAAAATAAACCAGGAAAAGCAAAAATTTGATGCTCCACCCCTAGAAAGACTATTTAGAGATTGAAAGTGTTACATTTGTAACTTAATACAATTATTAAAACCAATAATTATTAAAAACAATAAATTGAAAACTTGAAAATTAATCATTCAAATTTCATGTTCTAAATTTCAAAGTGTGCTACGATCATATATAAAAAATTATTCCTTACTAAACATATACATTGACTCTTTAATTTAGTTATCGTAGTCAATTAATACCACTACCTTTCCTGTATACCCTTAAAATAAGGTAAGTGATAAGAGGCAACTTGAACATGTACCATTTTTTATTCTAAAATTCTTCTAACATCACCATTTTTGGATAAAATCTATTTCTATAAGCATGAAACATAATTTAATATCTTTATATTATGAACGAATAAGAATCATGATGTTAATTTCACTTTTCTATACTATAAACAAGGAAATTTTTTAATTTTGTATAGATATTAAAAAAACAAATGATTAAATACAATTGTAATTTTTATCCGAGGAAAACAATATTTAGGTCACAATAAAACCTCTTTGTATATAACAATTTGATTACTAACTTTACAATAAAAATAAAAATTATTTTTCATTATTAAAAAGATCTCACAATAAGAAAACGGTTTATAATATATACATATAATTATATAACAATTTGATTACTAACTTTACAATAAAAATAAAAATTATTTTTCATTATTAAAAAGATCTCACAATAAGTAAACGGTTTATAATATATACAACGGTTTATAATATATAATATAATTATATAACAATTTGATTACTAACTTTACAATAAAAATAAAAATTATTTTTCATTATTAAAAAGATCTCACAATAAGAAAACGGTTTATAATATATACACATAATTATCAAAAAGAAAAAAAATGGTTTATAATATATACACATAACTATCAAAAAGAAAAGTTGTTGCTCGAAGAAAATGATTTATTATTTAAATGCACATGTTTATAAACACAATCAATTGTTTAGGTTTAGGGTTTATAATGTTGTTATTGTTAACGTATTTGTTAATATTCACAATTTTAGATTAGCTTAGAGAATCTTTCAAATTCCATTGTACCCAATTGACTTGAGCAATTTGGTACAATTGACATGAGCCATTTTAAGGAAAAATTGGAGAGTATAATGCCTAATGATATAACATAGCACTTCAATCATGATTTTATAGGTCATCATAGTCATAGTAATAATCCAATATTAATTCCTTTAAACATGAAATAGAAAAGGATTAACTTAATCTTAGTGTCAAAGACTATGAAACCTATAGGAAAGGGTTTATAAAAAAGTATCTTAATCATGGTTCTAAATTTCAAACTCACTCAAGTTTCAATAGGAACTTGTCATTCCAGGGTAGGGATGCTTCTCTTATCATTGCCCCAAATAATGATGTCCTCTCTTATAAGTTTTGTTGATGAATATATCACAACCCCATCTAATTTAGAATATGACCATCTAATTTTGAATTAATGATATCAATGGTAAAATATTAGCTTTTGGTCAACTTTATTTTTCTAAGTATACGAGCCTATAACCAACTAGTCACTTTTATTTAAAGGAAGTTGTTAGTCGAGTTGGTTATAGCCTTCAATACTCAATATTTTATTCGGTAATCTATCATGAGTTCAAGCCCTACACAAGAGATTCAACCTCATGGGTATCACCTTTATTATGAGCGAGTTCGGTGCATGTTTCTACAATGCAAATGTACTTAGCCTACCCTTATGTCACTTTTATTTAAAGTGATTCATTGGTGAAATTGATTATGAACCTACAAAGAGACTTATAGCATGTAAGGGAATAACTATCCATTATATTAGCTACAAGGAGAGTTATAACTAGCATCCTCCTAAAATGGGATGAAGGAGAACGTTGAAAAGTAAATTAAGCATGAAAAGAATAATGGTGTGAGAGAAGGAATGTTATGTTTAAGTTTTCAATAAGAAATGTAAAATGTGTGCATGTTAAGATGTAAGAGATGCATGTTATAAATGTTGTTATATCAATTATATTCAAGTTATATTTGGAAGAGAAATTTGAAGCAAAAAACATAGAAGTAAGAATTTACATTAAGTACTCAAGAATCTGAACTATGTTTTTGTAACCTAATCAAATCTCAAAATTGTTTCTGAACACCTATAATATTTTGTTATGTCAATGACAGAGAGGGATGTAACATGAAATAAAATACAAAAAAATGTAAAGAATATGTTATTTTTCTTTAAAAATGTTATGAAATAGGTTCAAAGTGAATCATTTCAAGCATACTAAGAATTAAGATGAATTCATTATTTATGCATTCATATATAGAGCACAAAGTTATAGAAATGAAATATGGAAGAAGTGTTGGAAAGTTAGTTTGGTGAGTTAGTTGTCATTGATGTCAACCGTTGGAGAATTCTGGAATCCCTAGAGATGTGGTTAAAATAGATGGATAGTTAGATGTCATTGATGGAGTGGTTGATGTCAGGATATGTGTTGGGTGCATTTGATCAAGTCTACATGTAACCAGGAAGGTATGGTCATAGAACCCAAAGTCGATTGAGGAATAAAGACATGAAGGTCAGTGTATTTGCAAGTAAGACTATCATAATTGGATAGTACACATCATGTTGTTTCCATTGATAGGTGGTATGTCATATGGCTCCTTACGATTGAGTATATATGGCTTTGTAAATACTTGAGGACCCTCAAGAATAATCTAGAATCTCCTAGAAGGTCAACAAGAAGTCAATTACTCTAGAAGCCTCTATAAAGTCTTCAAGAAGTTTACAAGTCAAAGTGGTTGCAACAAGAAGTTAATTATGGGTAAAGTAGTTGTAACAAAGAAATTATGAGTTTACTAATTATGGGTAAAGTAGTTGCAACAAGAAAGTACAGGTTGACCCTAAAATTAAGAAAAAAGGTAAAACAATTATGACCCTAAAATGAGGAAAAAGGGCAAAACAGTTATGACCCTAAAATTAAGAAAAAGGGTAAAACAGTTATGACCCTAAAATTAGAAAGAAAAGGTTAAAAAGTTTGACCCTAAAATTAGGAAAAAGGGTAAAACAATTAAAATTGTCTGTTTTTGGAAATTTCAAAAGGATGAATGTATGTTGCATATTATGGTAATCTTTGAGTGTTGCAACAAGATAGAAAGATCTGAATCATTGCATGAAATTCATTGTTTGAACCTTGAAATCAAACCAAGACGGTGTGGTAAGAGGTCATTTTGACACTTCAACGGAAAGTAGTCATGTTTATAGCCAAAAGTATCAGAACTGTGAGACGAGTGTGATGATGATGGAATTTGCCTTATTTACTATGTTGCACATATTTGTAATGGGGGGTTTAAAAACCATAGAGTTACCACTAGTGCCCATTTGGGGCTAATCACCTTAATGTTAATGATGTAAAATGTTGTAATTAGCCACTTTTGAAAGTAATGATGAGAGTGAGAGGCATTTTTTTCTATGCCTAAACCTTGTTAAGCCTTATTGGAAACATTGTAATTGGTATTGTAGCCACTAGTGAGTGAGAGGCATTGTTTTTCCTAGGCTTGTTTTGACAATAATTGTAAACTTGTCTAGGAGTGTTTTATAAACTCCTCGCAAGTATGGTATTATTTAGAAAATTGCAAAATTGTGATCATGTATTATCATCTATAGATTTTCATTGATGCAAGTGTCAGAATTGACATCCTCATTCTAAAGTACAAAGGTGAAGGAGAAGAAGAGTACGACCTTTCAGAGACTTTTGTTATATGCAGATCAAGGAATCATCTACAGATTTGCATGGATGCAAGTGTCGGTATTGACATCCTCATTCCGAAGTACAAAGGTGAAGGAGAAGAAGGGTGCATCCTTTCAAATACATTCGTTTTGCAGCTTAAGGAATCGACTACATATTTTAATTGAGGCAAGTGTTTGCATCGACATCCACCTTCCAAAGTATAAAGGTGAAGGAGAAGAAGGGTGCGGCCTGCCAGAGACATTTGTTATACAGATCGATCAGTGGGGAAGTGCATCGTGGAGTATAAGACTCTTCCTAGAATTTGGTTGTGGAGATTCAAGTTACAGTTTCTCTCTATACTTTTGGAGTACCAAATTTTTTTTTTTTGGGGAGGTATGATCCAGGAGGATCTCCACACAAGGATTCAATACTTTTCACACCATGAAGAAGATCATTAAAATTTTAATTGATAATAGGTGGCAAAGTTTAAAAGGAATGATTAATGCTTCATTTAAAATGTAAAAATGATTAATACTTTAAATAAGTGTGAAAAAATTATGTATTATTCATTCAAATTGGAAAAATGATTAACACTTAAAGTGAATGGAAACTACTCATGCATTTTTCATTTAATTCCTAAAAAGGGGAATTAGTTGTGAGAATCCACCTCAAAAATTAGTTTCCTAGTTTTAATAGGAAATTAGTTTTATGGGAGAATCCTACCTTACAAATTAGTTTCCTAATTTTAGGGGGAAGTTGGGAGTCCCATGAGTTGGTTTTGGATTCTTCCTCATTTTACCACAAGTGGTTTCCTAGTCTCAAGGGGAAGTTTAAGTTGGTTCAAATGCTTTCTCATTTTTTTCCTTGAGTTGTTATTTAGATCCTAAATTTGTGGATCTTGTCTCCTTGAATTATGGAGAGAGGGAAACTATATAAATTCATTATAAAAGAATTATAGAGNAGTCCTTCTGGTGTCTGACGAAATGTAAGTTATGTGAGAGCCTTAAGTTCTTTGTGTAAGGGAAGGTTGCTCTAGGTTTCATCCCTATATGGAGTAGAGTGCCACATTTTGTGAGAAGATTGCATGCCTTGCTAAAGGAAGGACAATAAAGTGTTTTGTATTCCAAGCAGATCCGAAGATGTAGCTAGAAGGTTCTAGTGAACACCATTAACACATGGATGTCAAATTATATGTGTGAGTTTTGAGTGCATTCTTGCTTGATTAAGTAGAGATTTAATTACACATATGCACATACTTATGAAAATTTTGCTCACGTTCATATGCAATGCTTAATGATTATTTTCTCATGTTCACATGAAGTTAAGCATTAGTAAAAGATCCTCATCGTAGAATTTTTGTAGAGAAAGATCTCGTGAAATTCCGAGATCATTGGTTATCCATGGTTGATTATGTGTGATTATACTTTACTATAATTGACTTTGGTCAACCATGGTCTACTATGGTTGAATTTGATTGACCATGGTTGACTATGTTGAACTATCCTCAACTATAATTGAATCTAATTGACTATGTTTGACTATAGTTGACCATGGGTGACCATGTTCACTATGGTTGGTTGACCATGTTTGACTATAGTTGATTAAGTTGCTTATGTTTGACTATGGTTGACCATGTCGACTTATGGTTGATTTTTATTGACTTATTTTTTACTATGGTTAGTATGTTAATTTATGGTTGACTATGGTTGGTTGACCATGTTGACTTTTGTTGACTAATGGTTGAGCATGGTTAGCCATTGTTGACTATAGTTGACGATGGTAAACAATGGTTTACCATGGAAACGTCAAATTTCGATGTTTATGGTTGACTTATGGTTGCCCATAGGAGACCATATTGACTTATGGTTGACTTCAGTTGGCTTATGGTGAACCATGGTTAGCCATGGTTTACCATGGTAATGTAGCAATATGGTTGACTAATGATTGAACATCGTTGACCCATGGTTTATTATGGCAATGTCACATTGCGATGTTCATTGTTGACTTTGGATGACTTATGGTTGACCATCGTGGACTAATGGTTGACCATGGAAATGTAGCGATATGGTTGACTAACGGTTGACCATTGTTGACTAATGGTTGGACATGATTGACTAATGGTTGGCCATGATAGACCCATGGTTTACTGTGGTAATGTCACATTGCAATGTTCAACGTTGACTAATGGTTCACCATGGTTTACTATGGTAGTTGCATTAGGATGTTCGTGGTTGACTTATGGTTGACTAATTTTTTACTATGGGTGACCATTATTGACAATAGTTGACCATAGTTAACCGTGGTTTACTATGGGAATGTCACATTGTGATGTTCATGGTTGACCATTTTGACTTATGGTTGACCATGGTTAGAATGTGATGTTCCTTAATGGTTATTTGATATTATGATGTTGATCATGGTTGAATTCGGTTAACCATGGTTGTCATTAGTTGGTCATGGTTGAATATAATTGATTATTATTGACCATGGTTATCTTTGGATAATTATGGTTGACTATGTTTGAATTTATTTAACCATGGTCTACTATGGTAATGTCATGTTATGACATTATGGTTGACTAATGATAACCATGGATGTATTTAATTGATTATGCTTCACTATGGTTGAATTTGGTTGAATTGGGTTTATTTATGTTAAACGTGATTGTATTTAGTTGGCCATGATTCACTATAATTGATTTTGGTTGACTATGGTTTTCTATGGTTGTCTTTGGTTGAATATCATTGACTTTGGTTGATTACAATTGATTATTTTTTGTTAGAATATACCAGAATGGAGATCAATGTGATATATCTTTTATTAATATGATACACATATAACTACATGATCCATGACCTTTGGATTCATCTTCCAATAGGTCTCTTGGACTCTTGATGATAGTTCCTATTCACCTATGATATTTCATTGTAAGGCCTGTAAATACAGAGCCTCATAAAATAAATATAAATATAGAAATTATTTCTAACCTACTTCTTTAATTATTGTGCCAGCATAATAATTGGTAGTCTAGTAGCATACTAAAATCATACTAACATCATTATAATAATTAACAACAGTATAATGATTAACAACAATATAACGATTAACAACAATAAGAAAATGCATAAGCTATTTAGCTCAACCTGATGCTCAACCTGAAGTTGATGATGTTGTTGATGGCCCAAACTGAGTATTAACCTCCAATCCAACTAGAAACAGCCTCTCCGACTCCCTAGCTCCAGGAATCCTTATGGTTTCCTAGCCCCCGAGACCAAAATTCCCAGCAACAACTCTGCCCCTGTGAGATTCATCAAGTAAAACTGTTGTTTCCTCCCCTCTTCCTCTCCAAATTTTCTTCCCTTCCCATAAACCAAACTATCCCAAAACCAAAAGATCCCCCTCCCCGAGTTCTCCCCTCTCCCTTATATTCCTCACTCCAATCCATTTCTCCAACTGCCTTACCCCCCATTAATTTCTCAACCACCTTATATCTCCCATTAATTACTTCATCTACCAATGTTAATAATATTGTAATAAAGTCTTCATAAAGTCATTTTAATAATTAATTAAATTAATATTAATTATTCATGACAATTACATAGTTAATTAGGGTTGTTACATTCATATTCTTTCTCAAGTGAATAATACAAAATATCATAATCATTTTCGTGAAACAATATACCATAGCTCGGTGGGCTTCTAACCAATCCATTCCAATGATTAGGTCATACATCCCCAGAGCAGTGACGTATACCTTCAACCTAGTAGTACACACTCCTAGGTCTACTAGACAATTATCAACGCTAGTTCATACCGCTTGTTTTTCCCCCGAACCCATATCGACTTGTTTAAAGTCATCGTGCTCGTAGGATGCCAACCGACACTTTTCTAATGCAGATGGTGAAATGAAACTATTTGTAGCACCAGAATCAAATAAAAATTTAACATTGACATGATATATCATACCTGACGACTCCACCACCATGGATAGATGTTGTTCGTGGTGATTATTAACCACTACATAAATATGGTGGCTACTACTTGCTCTTCCCATCAGGGCCTTTTCTTTTCTATGCACAAATCTTGCTTACAGCTATGGGAAGTCACATTGGTAATGGGGTCCTTCACATCCCCAACATCTAACACAAGATGGAACCTACGCACTGCCTTGTGATGGTCTCATAAATGAGTTCCTTCCCCTAGAGCCCCCGCCCCTACTTACTTCTCCCTGAGAAGGTCGTGGACCTACCTGTGTCATTGGTGATGAGTTGGATGCTGCACTCGCTGCCACTGAAATACCTGTAGAAATTGTCCTAGGTGCAACTCTATTTCCATAAGGAGGCAACCTAGAGCTCCCTCCCTTGGAGAAGTTCCTGGGGGCCTTCCCCACAAATCCAGGATGTTGTAGAAAGGTCAATCTCATACCTCCGTTTAACCTCACACATTCCTTTGAATAATGTGCATTTTCAACTTCTTCCGCTTCTGATGACGGTTTCCACATTCGTACCATGGCCCTTATCTTAGGGTTTAATCCATACACATAACGTTATGCCTATCGTTGATCGGTATCCATGTACGAGACATATTTTACCAAATCCATGAACCTGATCTTATACTCTTCCATGGTCCTATTTCCATGAACTAGAGCATGAAATTCTCCCACCTGTTGTTCCTCGTAGTAAGTCGATAATATTTCCTTCGGAACCTTTCCTCAAAAAGTTCCCATGAGACAGTGTCTGGTGTGAGGTGCAACTGCCTCTCCAGGTTACCCTACCAGTTCAAGGCACTATCCCTCAACTAAAAGATCATTATTTTCACCTTTGACTTGGAAGCATAGTCTGTTAAGGAGAAACATCGTGTCATTCCTTCCAACCATGCCTCCACACGTTCATTGGTATGACCCCCAACAAACTCTGGGAGTTTGATATTTTTTATTTCTCTAGTGATGTCCCCAGGTAGAGGCCCTCCCTCTGAATCCCTCGATGCTTTAGGGTTACCCACTCTAGATAGAGGGGGTTCCACTTTGAAATTTGTTGGTTGACACCCCTTTAAAGTCTCATTAATAGCCTCCAAAGAGAAAAAAATGAGAGCTAATTAAGGTGATGGTGGTGGCAGCGCCGGCGTTGGTGGTCCTTGCGATGATTTCCCTTGGCCTCGATTACCCCGAGTCCTAATCATCTTGAATAATTGAATCTGCATCAAACCAAATGCTTTTCAGGGAAGACTCTAAGGCAGTTCACATTCACTCAACTTATACTTGTAAGCATAGGGTTAGGCGTAAGTTTTTTTTTTTACTTGTTTTAAACAGACGTTACTCTCTTTAGGGTAAGTGGCTAAAGATTGGGGTTGAAAGCCTGTAAGCTGGGTAACTTTGTTCAGAATAGTTGCTAACTCCCTTGCCTTGCCAACTATGTTAGCACTGTGACGTACTCGCCAATAAGTGTCACTTACCTCCTTAAATCTTTAGAGATTTGAAAACTAATTAAAGTGTGTTAAAAACAATGTTGATTAATTATTATAACCCAATAACCTAGACTAAACTTTAACCTAAGTTTCAATAGTCTTAATCAACACATTTAATCTAATCCATACTAATAATAATATTAATTTTATGGATTAGTATCATAATTAAGTACATATAAACATTAATTAATCACTCTAATTAATTAAATCACTTTTAGTTTTATTTTAATCATTTTTAATTTTAAAAACAATAGTTTGAGTTTCATTATTAAATAATTAAAATTTTGAAATAATTTAAAATAATTAAAATTTAAAATAAATTAAAACAATTAAATTTAAAAGAATGTTTAAAATTATAATAATAATAATAATTAAAAAATTAAAATTTTAAAATTAAAGTCAGACATTGTGGGTCCTCGCATGAGGCCCATGTGCCCCCCCTCGGCTCTCATTACCCAAAACCCTACACCCAGACTCTTTCTCACATAACGCTCCTTCCTTTGTCGCCTCTCCCACTCTGCAACTACGGCTCCACCCCCCCACTTTGCAATGGCAGCATTGCAATGAGCACCACAGGTGAGTGGTGGTGTAAAATTTGGCAGGTGACTTCTTAATGTTCTCGGGAGCTTGGCTTGTTGTCTGAGATTGGGCTTAAAGCCAAAAAACATTGGTGTTTAGTCGTTTCTCCGAGCGGTTTGGGATGATGGAAGATAACCAACGAGTGCACCCAACAATGAAAGATACAGATAAAAATGAAGGTGGTTATGAAAACGAGAAGGGGATCTCTCCATTGGTGCCTAAGTCTAGCCTTGAAGATTTGACAAGCCCACAGGATTATTTGGCTCTTTACACTTGGATTTAGGTTCAAGCGTGATTTCGTTTCGGTGAAGACTACGAGCTAGAAATTTCATCCATTTGGACCATTTCATAGAGGAAGATGTCATCTTCCTAGACTAGGAGCGAGAAATGTTTCCCTTGGTTTAGAATGTTCCTTGTTGAACTTCGTACCGAGGTTTTGTTGACATCCTCAGATGTTGTGATGGCTAAATTACATGAGGCGCTTGTTACTGAGGCACATAGGTTGCGTCGAAGGTTTCGGTATGACTACGAGCTGAAAATTTGGTTGTGACTTGGGGTATAACATTGGAACTAGAGATTTGGTTATGAGCCTCAGGCCCAATGAAACACGTTGTGCACAATAACACCCCCTTCATGGGCTCCTCCTTCGTGGCTTGGTCGTTGAGCAAAGAATGCCCTCGTGGGCTCCATCGTGGCTTCTCCTTAATGTTTGGTCGCTATATATATTTTTTTTATGTCGTGTACTGCACAATGATGCTCTCTCTTCATGGTATCCCTTCTTATGGCTTGTGTCGAGTGCACTTGTGGTTAGTTGGGACCTATAGCACATGCTCTCATGCTCTCTTGCCCTCAGAGGCTTGGCTCTTTGGTCGTTGGGCATTGGTGTGCTAGGCTTGTTAATCCTGTGGTTGCATGTGTTAAGTGCAGATGCTTGGGTGTTGACTTTGTGGTGAGTTTGTGCTGGGAAAGGGAGGCTATGTCGGCAGCCAGAACAGTGGGAAGAAGAAGAATCTCCGTCACATCATCTTGAGAGGAATGATGAATGGAGGGAGAGTCCTGAAAGCACGCCGACCTTCCATATATACAGATATTACTTGCTAGTTGTTCATACAATGGCCAAAGTTGCAGAAGCAGCTCTTGACCTTTTTCTGCACAGTCGCTTCACTTTGTTTCAGTCTTATAAATTAATTTTCCCTCTACATGAGCCAATCACGTTATTATTCTCTGTGTGGTTGTTACATGCATAATTTACATCGTTTCATATTAACTGTGTTTTTATGTTTGTTTCAGGAGAAAAATTGATCTCTATGTGAACAAGAGAACGTAAAGGGTGGACTGGGACAACAAAAGAAGGCATTGATGTTGAGTAGGTTGGAGTCATAGGTCGAAAACGACGGAGGGAATGTATGGGAGTATCTGTGTCTCATGAAGAAGCTTAAAGTTAGGTGTTCCGAGAAGGTATTACATCATGGAATGGATCTTCTGAAAGATGCCAAGGGTAGATCCAAGCTCGATGGAGAAGTATGGACTCTATATGAGCAGGTATATCAATATATCATGATTGTTATGTAAATAAATATAGTAGTCTTCCTGATCTTGTCACATTGTTTCGCCTCTTTTTTTTTGGCTGCCTGTTAGATAATCTGGTCATTATAGAAAGTCGAGAGTGAAACGAACTATCAACGTACTTGCAATGAGTGAGAAATTGGTGGACATCCCATCTGATGAATTCTCCTAGCGAAAATATGGGCATAAGCCCATTAAGGGATCTCCACATCCAAGGTCTAATGGTGTTATATTCTTTAGTATATATATGTTTTTTGTCTATTCTTTCTTTCCTTTTCAATCTCCCTCATGGTTGACTGGTATTTTGGTGCTTTGATCTTGCAGGTTGCGTGGAGCTGGAGCTTGGCCCTCGGGCCAAGATTTATATATACATTTTTTCTTTACACTCTTTCTATATATTTTCCATATATATATTATCTATCTATATATATATGTCTAATTATTTATGTTTATATATCTCCTTTCAAGGATTTCACTTGTACAGGTGAACAAGTTCATGAAATGTTCATAGACATTTCATCGTTATTTTCATGCTATCTCTCCATTTCAGTGTTCTGGGTAGTCTCTTATATATATATATATATATATATATAATTTTTCTGGGTTATTTCTGGTTATTTACTAGTTGTGATTAAAGTGTTTCAGGGCTGCATATCCATATTTTTTCTAGGTTGATTATAGAATAGATAACATAATATTTCAGTTATGAGGATGGGTAAGCCCTAGGTTTCAGTTTTGAAACCGGGCTCTAATACCATTTGTAAGGCCTATAAATACAAAGTCTCATAAAATAAATATCATTACAGAAATTCTTTCTAACCTACTTCTTTAATTATTGTTCCAGCATAATAATTGACAGTTTAGCAGCATACTAACAACATTATAATAATTAACAACAGTATAATGATTAACAGAAGTATAATGATTAACAACTATAAGAAAATGCATAAGGTATTTACCTCAACTTGATGCTCAACCCGAAGCTGATGATGTTGTTGATGGCCCAAACTGAATATTAACCTCCCAGCCAACTAGGAACAACCTCTCTGGCTCCCTATCTCTAGGAATCCTTATGGTTTCCTGGACCCTAAGCCCAAAATTTTGAGCAACAACTGTGTCCCTGTGAGAGTCCTCAAGCAAAAGTGTTGTTTCCTCCCCTCCTCCTTATTTCTCTCCATATTTTCTTCCCTTCCCATAAACCAAAATATCTCAAAACCAAAAGATCCCCCTCCCCGAGTTCTCCCCTCTCCCTTATCTTCCTCCCTCCAATCCATGTCTCCAACCGCCTTACCCCCAATTAATTCCTCAACTACCTTATATCTCCCATTAATTACGCCCATAGGCGTATACCTATTGGAAATGGGCACATTTAATCATCTTTTAATTATAAATTATAATCTTACGGGTAGCAATTGAAGATGTTCCTAACTTCCTAACATTTTTAAATGCATCAGTTAACCTATTTACTTTTTCACATTTACTTAATCATGTTAATAAATTATTATCTAGCCATCTCATTGCCACATTTAGATGATTAACAAACTTACATGAAATTAAATATTTATTTCACTATTAACCTTTTAACTTGTACATATTTAAATTTACATTTCAACCACTAGGTTTAAACATATCTCGCATAGAGCTACAGACTGGAACTGTCATATTGGGGGTACATTTCATTTTCTACATGCGTTGGTAATGGAGGATGCAGACTGGAGCTGTCATATTGGGAGTACTTTTCATTTTCTACACACGCCTGGTTATGGAGGATGCCAGACGTCCTAAAATCCAATGGCAATGGCAGGTGGAATACGATGGAAGTTGGAATACGAGGTGCAGTAATTCCAATACATTTCTATCTAATTAAGCCGAAAGGCATACACCTATTGACTATGGGCACATTTAATAGGTTTTTAGTGCTTAATCAATTTTTTATGGACAAGATTAAATATTGATGGAATATTTTTAATAGTCCCAATAAATCAAAGGTTGTGATTCCAACCACTAACTTCCTCACTATTATAAAGACTTCAGTTTACATGTTTATTTTTTTACTTTTACTTAATCATATTTAAAATTTACTATGGTGGCTAGCTGATTGCCAAGTATGAGTGATTAGGGTTTCATTTTCTAGGCCAACCTAAACCTTTGGCCTTCACCAACCAAGTTCTGAACACATTGCCTCCAACTCCTTCTGCCGTCCACCTCTAAACCGTTTCTCTTTACCGATGACCGTCTTTTTGCAAACCATTCTTTTAACGTTCACCAGCCACGAATTTGTGACTGTGCTAGTTATAATACAGATCATCATGGCCACAAATTTAATTTGGTGAATAGATACAACTTGGAAACAAATTTAATTTGGTGAATAGTTACAACTCCGAAATCTCAACCGACCTTTCGAATCCTCCTCTAATTCCCACATTCAACAATTCCAGTACTCCAACTTATGGTTGGTCTGAGATAACCGGACGCCGCGACTGCTGGAAAACAATGGCATAAAGAAATGAAAGCGCTCTTTTCAATGCTCATCATTTCTCCCAGCTCTCAGATTATTGATCCCAGATCATTACTCTGCACAATATTTAGGGCTTTGATACATCAACAATATTCTCTACAGTTTTAATCAATAGAAGTTGGATTTTTGTGTTTTGCACGTAAACGTACGGTGTGAGAGCAAGTGCTAGAGGCTATGACAGATTACAGTATAAAAAAATTAATTTTATGGAAGCTATGAATTACAATGTCATTTATTTATGGATTACTGAAGCTACTCCCGCCTGTCACATATTTAGATTTCCTGTGTATCGCCCTTTTGGAATAATACCTTTTTAGTATGGAGCGTAGGAATATTGGTACCCACTGGTGTCTCACATACATATATATTGGTGTTTGAGCATATGCATGTGCCATTCAAATAATTTTATTTGTTTGACTTTGAAGAAGATAATATTGACAATGTTATGAGATCAACTAGTTTTTAGTATTCAAAAGTACTGTTTATCGATCTGAATACTAATTAAACTATTTATCATTTTGGAGTTGATGAAATCAAAGATATCATATGTTAACACTACATAAATTAGTTGTAGTAAGGGTATTTAAGAGTGTTGAATCCATTCCTGCACCCAAAAACAACATTTTTATTAATTAAAAATTATGATTTCAACAAAGATTTCACAATTAGATTATCATGATAGTAAATTGGAAAATGTCTAAATTGTAAAATATTTAACCTTCTTCCTCAAAAAAACATATACAAAGTCAAAATCAAACATAAAAATCAAATCCAAATAGAACTAATCAACTATGATTGGATAGCCTCAAAGAGAATTGGATTAGAAGACTTTACAATATACTACAAAATGATACAACTACACATGAAACATGATAATGCCCTTTTGATATCTGTAAGAATCCCAACATAATGACATGTACATCATCAACTTGGGCTGAACACAATATTTGAAACTAGTAAAAAATAGATAACATTGAACATCATTTTGGTTAATAAATAAATAATTGTTATTAAATAATATACAATTAAAGGTTACAATATAATTATGTGCCACTTAAAATTTTAATTATAACACAATTATATTAATATTATATAATCTAAAGTCAAATCTTGATAGAGATTTGTTTCCTTGAGCCTTGCTCTACATGGGGACAAACGGGAGACACCAAAAAAGTCGAGCCTTGGTCGTGTGTGAGTGTGATGGGTGGAAAAGTGATTTTGATGACTTAGATTTGGGTCGGTGATTTTTACAACTTAGATTTGGGTAGATGATTTTGACCCTGATCTCACCTTCACACATTAACAAACAAAAAACAAAATTATATAATTTATAGTTTAACTTCTTCAAATAAACTTAAAAATATTCATTAAATTCATTTCAAAATAATAAAAAATCAAAATATTAATTAATAAAATAAAATAATAATTTATTATTAAAATTTTATTAAATTAATCTAAAATTTCTTATAAAGAATTTAGCTACTCGTTAATTTACTTTTTTTATATAAAGATATAAGAAAGAGTAAAAAAATAAAAAAATACAAACAATTAAACAAAAAAAATCAAATCTTGAGATTTATTCTCCCATAAAATACTAACTAGTAACTAGCACAACCACTTATAGTGCCCGTATATGTCAACCTGCATAAAAAACTATCTAGCACAACAACTTTGACTGTCCGTATATGTCAACCTGCATAAAAAAACTGACTAGCACAACAACTGTGGCTGGCCGTATATGTCAACTTCCATTCCAAACGACCACTTTGACTGTCCGTATATGTCAATCTGCATAAAAAAAACTAGCTAGCACAACTATAGCTGGCAGTATATGTCAACTTGCATACCAAACTAATGGTGCGAAAATGGAATGGGTTAACTGGATCAATCTTTTTTTTCTAGTTACTTTTTCGTTAGGTTTTTTTGGCTGTTTCATTTTAAATTTTTGGCTAATTTAAAATTCTGATCGATTTTCTAAACATCTGTTTAAAATGAAAGGACAAAACCCTTAGTAAAGTTTTGAAATGCATAAAACTTTAATCCAGCAAAACTTAGATTACCCTTGCTCCGTGAAAAAATATCAATAACACCCTGGAACAACTACTGTGACTATCCGTATATGTCAACCTGCATGCCAAATGAATTTCTCTATCTTGACTTTAGGCTGAATCATTCTGACAGAAATAACCATAACCTTTGCGGTGGATTAGTCGATTATGTGGGTTACGCATCGTTTCCCGTCGAAGGATGGGCAAGAGCAAGAAACTGAGCACAGAGGTTGCTTCAGTGGGTTTTGAAGGCTCCATGCTGCCATTGTTGATGAAACCCGAGGAAAGTCGCCTTGACAACACACAACTTTATGTAGACATTCAGTGTCCTGTCAAACTTTTAAAACAATGGTAGTTAAAGACCACTACTGATTCATCAAGGGACCTCCTGCTGACAATCTTACTGCATTTAATTAAAAGCTGATTCATCAGGGCATCTCCTAAAAAGGGAAGAATTAAAAGCTGATTCATCGGGGTATTTCTTGAAATGGGTAAAATATAATGTAGCCAGTCATTATTAGGAGAAACTTGTGACTCGGTAATTCCAGGGGTCGTCTACCATTGGAGTCTCATTACAGCAGGTCAAATATTAAATAACATGTACAACTTCTATCTCAGTTGGTTTTGAACTTGTAATTTTTCTGGAAAATTTAATTTAATATTACTACTAAATAAAACAAACTCTATCTAACCAGGGTGGAAGTCTACCCACATAAGAATAGAATAAGATTAATGTTAAGAAAGTATTTAATTTGTTTAACAAAAGAAAGTAGACTTTTTGGCATCATTCTATTATCAGTAAACAACCTGTAGGGAGAGTTGGAAATCTGGCTACTTTATCATACTTATTTATAGCTAAAGAGCCAAAATATTTATGGGTTAGCAAACTTTAAGAATATAAAGTTCTTCACGGGGAATAAATATTGATAGTTAAAAGACTGACCTGAAAGATGACACGCTGCTAATTATGATGATATTTTTATGATGTTATCCAAGACTAAAATAAAGGGTTTCATTATTCAGGAATCAAGCATTAAAATAGGAAACTACCCATTTGCAGCAAGATACATCTGTTTCGAAAAATCTCATCATAATCTTTATTGGAGATTAGAATCCTCTGCTTAAAGAGATTTTCGGAAACTTCTTCTAGGGGTTATTTGGTGGAGAGTATGGCTTAACAACAACATAATATATCGGGTGAAAATGTCATTAAGGTACCCTCAAAATAAAAACAAACATTATATCAGGTGAAGATGTCATTAAGGTAACCTCAAAATAAAAACAATTTGTTCAAGATAAGTTCCAAAAGACTATTTGTTAAGATAAGTTGTGGACGATTTTCATAATTTTATAGGCGAAGTCTTGAAAGACATCACCTGAGATTCAAAACAAATTGTTCGAGATAAGTTCCAAAAGACTATTTGTTCAAGATAAGTTATTGAAGTTGTGGATGATTTTCATAATTTTATAGGCGAAGTTTTTAAAGACATCACTGGAGATTCGATTCTGAAGGGATTGACTGTTGTCCAACAAGTAACGGCAATGGAAGAGCCTAATGAAATGCTCATGTTTGATGCATTTGATAAGTTTTAGGCGCATAATTGCCATCAACAATGTCAAGATTCAATAAAGAGAAAATATTGAAAGAATGACCAATTCATTTATTGGCACTTCCTTAAAAAAGCTACACAGAGCTAAATGACTATTTTGGGCATCTGCTCGGAAGCAAAATACAAACGGCTAACAATCCGTACAAATAACATTGCACTTCTTAAGAGCATCACAAAGAATAATATTTTTTTTTTTTGGTTTAGGAGCACTTGATCTCATAACGAACTTTAAATGTATAACAAGTAAAGATGCCATGAACAAGAACCTGATGGACAATTTAAATGGCATTGTTGTTGACAAGCAAGCTGTAAAGGTTGGTTAGTTCAATCAGTTGAACCAACCCCTTAAGACATGTTGTGGAGGGAGAGTCCATAGGTTACATATTCAAATTCAGTCAAGGAAAATTCAGTCAAGTCCCTTTAGGGTTGTCAGCCATTATTGTGTCTGGCATGAATAGCCCGAACTTATCCTTGTTGTCAATGCTCTATGCTCTTATGACAAGTGTAATGTCAGTTCCATCTGCATGTCGATTGAGGCCTAGATTAGGTTCTGGACTTCTCAAAGTAATCAGGCTTGAGGTGTAATTTCTCAGCAGTTAAACTTTACAAAATTACAACAACATTTATTTTAATCTTTGTCTTGTGTGCATCCAGTCACCCTCAAAAGACAGATACAAAGAAGTAATTTCAAGGCCGATACAAAGAAGTAATTTCAAGGCCGATGCAAAGACCATAATGGCTGAGCCAATGCTAGTGTCATAAAAGAGGAAAGGCCATATGATGATCTTGGTGAGGAAAAGAGCTGGTTGAGGTTAGGTTGTGTAACTTGTGTTCTTCTCTTTATCTTGTGTTTCGCTCTGCTTTTCACATTATTCTCATTCGTTCTCTAGGGGTTCAGCAGGCCCTACACGTGGTAGAACCTTTGTTTGATTTCTTAATTGCTTCCACAGATTTACAGATTACAAGAATGTTGGAATACGTAATTTCTACTTCAGAACATTCTCTAAATTTTTAGAAAGTCCCATTGACAGCACACCGACGGTGACAACACAGTTCCAGATATTTCTGCTGCTGTGAGAACTCTCCAGATTATCTAGAGTATTCTAAAGCCTCTATAAATACGAGGCAGATGTATCTGGTTTAATCAATCAATCAATACAATATTTTTTGTGGGTTATTTGTCTGTGTGTTCAGCTTCTGAATCCTTCAATTTGGTATCAGAGCGCAGGACTGGGCTCACTCCCTCACGGGAGGGCCCAGGATCCTGAGAGGAGTCGCCCAGCACTGAAGAGCGTCCACATAAAGCATTGAGAGCTTAGGAATGCCGCAACTGAGCTGCCCCATTTCTGTTCTCAGTAAGAGTTGAACGCTAAGCATTGAGCTGCCCCGAGTGCCGTGAGGTTGAGAGTATCTTGTGCATTCTGTTGAGAAGAAGATGCTGCAATTGTTGAGAATCTGCTGAACCAAAGAAGAGGCCGCAGAGTAAGCTGAGCTGAAGTCCCGCGTAATGTTTTGCTGAGAGATTTGGAGAGCTGAGGAAGCCGCAGCTTCCAGGGTAGCAGTGAAGGCCGTGAAGCGTTGAAGAGAGGGCCGTGAGTCTTAAGAGAGCTAATGCCGCAGAGAGTTGGAGAAATCCGCTGCCAGGAAGAAAGACGCAGAGCTGCCCCCATTTTTGTTCCTTTCGCTGCAATTGTTAAGGATCCGCGGAGCAGCAGAGTCCGTGAGGGCCAAGGGTTCGTTTCGATGAATTCCAGAGTCCGCTCAAACTTATTTTTTCTTTAGGGTTTCGCAGTAGTAGCAGAGGAAAATAATGGCGAGCCGGGTGATTTTTGAACACTGGAGCAAAAGCTGGTCGAATCTTATCGATATTTCGGGCATTGCTACAGCAGCACGAGGATACAAGGAGATAAGAGACACGCAGAAGGAGTTCAACATCCGACAGGTCCGTGCGCGGGAGAGGCCGAACCCATTGCAAGGGTTTGCTGCACTTTGATCAGTCGAGATGGGGGAATCTCAGGAGAGTTTGGGCGCAGGTTCAAATTTCAATGCCGCTGTGCTCTAATGAAGTTGAGGCCTGCTAACATTGGTAAATTAAAATTTTTTTATCTATGTGAAAGTTTTTTTTTTCTATCAGACCCCAAAACGGTTTCAAAAGCATTGTCAAGAAATACCCCAGAGTTCATATTCTGTTTGCAATAGGACTAAGTAGTTAACTTCTATTAGTTTGAAAATACTACTATTTGTCCATTTGGGAAGTTAGCATGAGCACAAAGTAATGAAGAAAAGGAGAAATTTATAATGGGATGTGTTGTCTGCATAAAAGAGGAGAAGAGGGAGTCAACATGAATGGTCATATGGGTTTTAGAGAAACTTGAGTCAAG
>SNQJ01S0021552.1:85500-101131 GCA_010110895.2 Picea sitchensis
TACATGTATTGGACTGATCATGTAGCGTGTATCCCTCTTAGGCATAAAGAGTGGATGTGGCATCAAGCTGTGGAATTAACCACTAGATAGGTACGAGGGTGGTAAGGTGTACTTGTATCTAAGTTTGATGGTGATTGGAGAAGCTAGATCTTCGATTAAGGGGAGGACTGTGAGATTAAGTAATCTCAGAGTGTGAGTTGGGACCAAGTTATGACTAAAAAAGTCTAATGTATTGATGAACCATGTATGTGAATAGGATACCTACAGAACTGGCGAGTACAGCGGATGGTACCCATGTATCTCGGTAGATGGATCTCTTTTTATATGGACATCAATGATCAGTTGTTTGCAGGTGAAAAAGGAAGATGCAAAGTTCGAGTATTAATCAATGTTATGAAGGTACAAAAGAAGAAGCAAAAATGATGAAACTCAAGTGAGCACGTGTTATAAAGTAGCACATTGAAGGAAGCCCAACTATATGAAGATACAACCATATGAAGATATGAATTGAAGATAATGACATGACTCAGATAAAGACCTAACCGAGACATGTATTCGTTAAGGAGGAGACATTGTAGATCAAAGGATTGAGAGAAGCATTGACCATTATAAATGTTGATGTAAAATGTAATTAGTAGTAGAAATTAAGGGGGAGTGTTGGAATACGTAATTTCTACTTCAGAACATTCTACTCAACCACTAAATTTCTAGAAAGTCCCATTGACAGCACACCGACGGTGACAGCACAGTTCCAGATATTTCTGCTGCTGTGAGAACTCTCAAGATTGTCTAGAGTATTCTAAAGCCTCTATAAATACGAGGCAGATGTATCTGGTTTAATCAATCAATCAATACAATCTTTTTTGTGGGTTATTTGTCTGTGTGTTCAACTTCTGAATCCTTCAAAGAATTTATTTCCTATCTTTCTATTAGGCGTCGTCAATGATGGAACTCTATTCCTGTTCGTGGAATATGGGAAGGAAAATCACAGAACCCAAAATTATTTAAATACATTATGCATAAATGGATAGCTGGAGCAATCTTAGAATGTTGCACATTTCATGAACTAGAAAAATAATCATATGGTAGACTATTCTACTCTCTTGAAATAGTGTGCCAATGCATAATCTCTGGAGATGGTGAATGCGTTCATGCCCACAAAATCAAACGAGGTTTAAGATTGAAATTTTCATAGAAAGCAAACTACTGAATTTATAGGCAAAGAGTGGGCATATGGTGTATTCACGACAACCATTTGACAGAAAGCTTGAACAATATATATATCATGGTTTGCATTATAGGATATCCACAGAATCAACATGCTATGGAAGCCTTAAAATTGTTCTAGGGAATGTCGATGACACAGTAGATGCTCAAATAGGGGTATTGTGAGGAGGCTTTGGGGTTCGTTTGTCAAATGAGATGGACAGATGTGAAGCCAAACAGTTACTTTTTTGGTACTATCATCAAGGCATGCACCAACAAGGTTGATCTGGAATATAAATATGTTAGGTAGATCTAGGCCAAGTACACATATGCCAGAAGTAACATAGCCAGATACACATATGCATAACCTTGTTCACACTATCAACATTTCCAACGTTCATAGTCCAAGTAACCAAAATATATTAATACATTACAATCCATCAATCTCTATCTTCCTTGTGGCAGGTCAGTCCAACAATTCAAAATAACTTCCAACGATTTTATCTCGAGCACCATTCGATTGCAAACTTCTAAAATCTGGGTTTCACTATCAAGCTGCATTATCCATCCTTTCTCTCCTTCCCATGGAACCAGTTCATTGGCATTGCCATTGTTATAAACAACTATCTCATTGTAGAAATTTTCATCTTTAAATAATTTCGAATCTTTTGTCCACATATAAATATGTAGCCTTCTCCCCCCTGTTCCGTTTCCGTGGACGGTTTCGTACACCTCATATTGGGCAGGACCGTTACTAGGAACAAATCTTACAGTAAAACGACTGAAATCGTTGGTTGTGATAAATCACATCAATATTGCATTGTATATGTGGAGGGTTCTTAGCCGCACATGAGATCTTGCTGTGGTTGTTCCAGGGACATCCAGCACTGTGTGACGCTTAAAATGATTTAGAATAACATCCTCAATGTTCTGCACAAATTTCAATTGGAACCCATCAGCCCAATGCAGGTTCTTAGTGAAAAGACCATTGATCACAAAACAGATAAATGTGAAAAAGCGTCGAAAGTTTTAAAAAAATCAAATATAAAGTGTCAAAGGTTTTTTTTTTTTTTAAATAAGAGGTGTATAAGTATATTAAGAGCCTTCAAAATCCGAAGCAGAGTAGCAGAGTACATATATGTCTAGGCTGCACTTACTGGACTGCCCCAACCATGGGGAAACCAGTCCAGCCAGCCACGCCAAACCATTATTTAGACCACACATAAGTTAAAAGAGTAATAATACTTTTTATCAGCAAATCCCTAGAGACTGGAGAGACTGACAGACACTAAAAGTTTAAACACCTGGCAGGTATCCGGGCCACGTGGCTTGAAGGTCTCCTAGCCAGGGCTCTTCCTCAATGTACGTCGGATCATCGTCCCACTGCTTGCCACCTTCCTCGTTGCTCTCAGCTTCCTTGATGTCGTCCTCGCACACGTCCTTCTTCCGGCTTGGTTCAGCTGGACTGTGCATCTTGTGCTGATCCCCACCTATAGCAGCTCCGGGGTCCTCCATTGGACCGGTTTCAGCAGAATCCAAAAGTAGAGCCTCTTGCAGGGAAGAGAGAATTGTAAGAAAGTTGGCCACCTTTGCATCCGTAGCCTGCAGGCGATAATTTACATCCACTACCTCCTGTCGTAGTTCGAAAACCAGGTCATATAGTGCAGACATGCTTTCTTTGCATTGTGTTCTATCAAAGGGCTCATGGAAGCGTGTTCCTTCCCGCTTAGGCTCACCATGAAGAGAGGTGTCATCGCCCATGTTACCCAGAGGGTCACGAATTGGCATGGGGTTAGAGGGATACGCTAGGGGGTCTAGGGAGAGCCGTAGGACGGAAACTGGCGTGCGTGGAATTATAGCCATGGAGTTGAATCGCGAAACTCGCAAAGAGACAGGAGGAGAATTAGTCTGCTGGCGCGGGGAGGAATCTATGGAGGTTGAATCAGGAGGCGTAATCGAGGGCTGTCGAGGCTTCCAGGGGGAGCCCCTCCTCGGTCTGCCTCTGGGTATGGTCATTGGAAAATCGGTGCAGCTGGTCAGGGAAATTAAGACCACTCGATGGGGGAGTATGACAGGGTCTGCCTCTCGCCGGTGGGGGAGAACAAAAATGAGCCCGTGCTGTGAAGGGATGAGCCCTGCAGCCATCATATAGAAATGCGCCCCAAGCATAATGAACCAGGGCATTCGAATTCGCGGCGAAGGGGAAAGGACTGTCGCATAAATGTGCCTTCGCTTCATATTAAAGACCATTTAAACTGCGGGTAGGGTGGTGGGCTGTGGCACAAGCCCGTCACGTGGCGGCATGCCACGGTGCCCAGTACCTTCTCCCATCGCTTGCCACGCCGCACACTCTCACACCCTATCCGGGGGAGCATCTGACATTCCATCTTTGCGAAAACACTGCTGGAGGATGGGGTGATTCTGATCCCGGGCTGAGTTACAATGAAGGTCCGGTCCTTTCCAATTGGTGCCCAGATTAGCCAGAACATCAACAACTTGATTCGCCTTCCTTCTGATGTGTGTGGGGATGATAAATTGATTTGGATGCACTAGACCTTCTGCAGTCTGTAAGCCATGTGACAGTCTCCAGCTGGGCGAAATACTATCCGGGTTTGCCCCATTTAAAATTTGACACAACAGATTGATAATGACCTAAGAGTCCCCCTCTACGATCAACTTTGTGTAATTGCTTTTGTTGGCCAGTTGTAGTCCCTTGATGAGTCCCCAAAGTTCTGCTACATTATTTGTAGTATGCCTGAGGGGCCCTACCGCTATTTCAAGGATGTGCCCATGATGATTACGAAGGACTACCCCATAACCAGCATCACCAGGATTGCCTTTGGAGACTCCGTCGAATTTCAGCTTAACAAAATCCTCTAGGGGAGGAGACCAAAAGGAGGGGCTGCTCGAGGGGAAGGTATAGGACGGGGGGAGGGGGCGTGCCTGAGGAGTGGGAAGGGGTGTCCAGTACCTGAGTATGGAGAGCTCAAAGGGAGAGCCAGCCGAGTCTGCATCGGTCCAATTCCTGAGCTGGAGAGTTTCCAAGATGTTACGATAACATTGTCTCCAGCACTGTTTCCATGGGACAGAGGTGTTTCTAAAAATTCTCCTATTTCTTTCCTTCCAAGTTTGCCAGAGGATGAAGCCAGGTAGAAGTTGCCAGATTCGGTTGAGGAGGGGTGAGTGGAAAGATTGATCTCGCCAATTCGTGATGGTTTCCAGGATGTTGTCTCTGAGGCGATCTGAGGTGCGCATGACGATCACTGCTTGATCCCAAATTTGAGCTGTATAAGGGCATGTGTTGAGGAGGTTATTCATGGTTTCTTCAGCCTCTCCACACAGTATGCAGAGGGAGGGTCCCACAAAGCCTCTCTTCAGGATATTATCCCAGGTTAGGATGCTCGAGTGTGAGATCAGCCATAGAAAAAGCGTGATTTTCGGCCAATGCTTAAGATTCCAGATTTTCCCCCAAACTTCCGTGTCTGGGGTGGGGTTCGACTGAGATTTTAGCTGATAGGCTTTCCGCGTGTTGAAAGAGACCTGTGGTTTGTAGCCCCACCGGAGAGTATATTCACCGACAATTATGGGAATCCTTCATTTGGTTAGCTCCTCTTGTAGAGGTGTCAAATCGATATGCGCCCCAAGGTTAATGCGCTCCCCATCCAAATGCCAGCATCGCCAGGTGTCCTCTGTGGGATTGTCCTGCCAGTAATCCACTACCCTTGTCATACCTGGCTGTGTAGCTTGAGGGAAGATGTCACGGGCCCATTCCTCAGTGCTCAGGGCTGGCCATTGTTGCCAGGAATCCTGCCAAAATAGGGTCGTTTCACCATTCCCTATCTCCCAGAATGCATGATGAGTAACCAACTGTTTGTTCTACTTGGCCGCTGTCCAAATTAGAGATCTCGGGTTGTCTCCATTCCAACGGATTAGGTTTTTCTCTGCAGTATTGGGGGCGTATTTCTTCCTCCACAGTCTAGCCTAGAGATCTCCTAGGTTTTTTAAACCAGCGCCACCAGATTTTGGCACTAAGAACCTTGTTCATTATAGAGGGATCTCTTAATCCCAGTCCTCCTTGTCGTTTGGACTTACAGAGCTTTTCCCAGCCAACTAGCGCTATCTTCTTTTCTTTGTTAAGGCCCTGCCAGATGAAGTTTCTCTGTAGGCTTTTGATGGCGGTGAGGATGAATTTTGGGGCAGCCAGCGCAGAGAAAGCATAGATCGGGAGAGCTTGTAGGACAACTTTGAGCAAGATGAGACGACTTGAAAGGTTCAAGGCTCTAAAGGTCCAAGAGGAGAGTCTTTTGGAGAAGGAAGATAAAAGGTTCTCCCAGGAGGAGTTCCGTAGGGCGTTGTCAATCAGGGGTATGCCAAGGTATTTGGACGGAAGGGAGCTTCTGTTGAAACCGAGAATATCAGAGATGTGTCGCTGGATCTGAGGGGGCGTGTTAAAGAAGAAGATTTGGGATTTGTCCTTGTTACAATCCAGTCCTGAGGCCTCAGAGAAGGTTTTTATAATCTCCTGGAGAGAGCTAGCTTCTCGTACAGTGGGGCTTCCCATTAAGAGTGTATCATCCACAAACTGGCTTTGCGAGATTGGGGGCAAGATTCCATGCAGCGGTAAGCCTGTCAGAAGGTTTTGTTCTATTGCAGCATGGATGGATCGACTGAGTCCTTCGGCTAGGATGATGAAGAGGAAGGGGGATAGGGGATCACCCTGCCTGATCCCTCTTGAGGGGGAGAAAGGTCTTGATGGTACGCCATTGATGAGAAAGGAGAAGAAAGCCGAGGAGGTTAAATTTAAAATCCAAGTTACCCAGGTTTGATTAAAGCCAAAAGACAAGAGCATTGCTCTCATGTATTCCCAACTTATCTTGTCAAAGTCCTTAGAGAGGTCTAATTTGAGGAGCATACCTGGGGTTTTGGTTTTCTGCAAGGAATGGATTACTTCATGAGCCAAGATGATGCTATCCAGGATTTTCCTGCCCTCAACATATCCCGATTGTTCTGGAGAAATGATTGTTGGCAAGATCGGCTTGAGTCTTCGGGCTATTACCTTTGTAAGGAGTTTGTAGATCACATTGCAGAGAGCAATAGGCCTGTATTGCTTGGCTCGATGCGCCTGTCCCTCATTGGGAACTAAGGTGAGAAAGGTGGCATTGAGTGCTTGGAGGACTCTTCCTGTGACTCTTGAATCTTCCAGAATTTCCCAAACTTCTGTTCTGATTAGCGACCAACAGAAGTGGAAAAAGTTGCTAGTGAAGCCATCCGGGCCCGGAGCTTTACATTTAGGAGTGTCCTGCATCACTTGATCTACTTCCTCAATGGTGAAGGGTTGAAGAAGAGCAACGCTTTTCTCCTAAGTTACAAGCAAGGGTATATGTCTTGTAATCTTGTTGACTGTTGCCTGTCTATCTGGGATGGGCTCTGTGAGGAGGTCTTGAAAGTAGTCGACCAAGTTTGTTTCCAAGTCAGCATGAGAGTGAAGTGTTTCTCCTTCATCCGAAATGAGGTGCGTGATCCTGTTGGAGTGCCTTCTCTAGATGACCGTTCGGTGAAATAATTTGGTGTTGCGTTCCCCTTCCTTGAGCCATTGAATACGCGACTTCTGTTTCCACAGTATCTCTTCCTGTCTTTTTCTATCTTCTATCTGTTGGGCCACTCTGAGTTCCTGTGTTTTTAGCTTATCAGTGAGCCCTTGCTCCCTAATCTGGCTCTGTATCTCATCTATTTGTCGGGACAGCTATTTTTGGGAGTCAAAGATGTTGCCGAAAGTTTTCTTATTCCAGAGTTTAAGCGTTTGCTTAAGATTCTTTAGCTTCTGCTGGAACCGATACATTTTGGATCCCTGAGATATCTCTGCCTGCCTCCACCAATCCTGGATGTTTGCCTTGAAGTTCGGGTGGTCTAGCCAGAACTGTTCAAATCGGAAGGGTTTCTTTCCAGGAGTGGCTAAGACATCCATCCATAATTGTATGGGCCAATGATCTGAACCTGGGCGATTCAGGATGGTAGATTCCATTGCTGTGCCATCCATCATCAAAGGTTCCGATAGGAGGAAGCGATCTAGCTTGCAGGCTATTTGATGTATCCCCGTTCTTCTGTTTGTCCAGGTGTGGATGCCATTGCTGGTCTCCAACTCAATTAGACGAAGTTCATCTATCAGGCTGTTGAAGTCGCGGGAGTCTTGTTCCAGTCGCCTAGATCCCCCTTTTTTCTCCTCTAAGTTGCGGATGATGTTAAAGTCGCGTAGAATCCATCTATCATGCTTTGTGAGGCTAGATAGGTAGCTTAGGCTTCTGAGGAAAGCTTGTTTGTCTCTTGGATTGGCCGAGCCATATACGTTGGTTAGGTGTCCAGGCTTGTTGGAGCCGATTAGCCTGTATTCTGCTGTGATAGACCACCTGGTCGTATAAAAGTTCTCCATTAGCACCACATTTGTGTTCCAGAGGATGGCCACTCCTCCAGTTGTACCTGTGGCATCAATCGAAGCCGCTCTCCCCTGTCTCCAACAGTAAGGAAGTAGCCGATCAATGTCTTCCGAGGCGGATTTTGTTTCTTGTAACAATACAACGTCTGGGGTTTCCACTATAAGCAGTTCTCGTAGAATTTTTTTCTTGCTATGTCCATTGAGGCCTCTGATATTCCAGGATATGATCTTCATGATGACGGGAGGGTGGGTAGAGGAGGGAAGCTGTCCGTGATCAGGTGGATCTACCCTGAGTATACCATGAAGTTTCCTATTTCCCGTATAAGCTTGTTTGTGGACTTTCGTCCTCTTTTCTTTTCATCTTTTTGGCTTTTTCTTGAGTTTTTGGTCTGAATTCCCTGGATTCCCAGGGCTTTGCTGGCCCAGGCTGTAGATCCTGCGGAGGAGTTGAGAAATACCTTGTGCACTTTCCTCAGTTGATCCCTGGGTATGGTATAAAGATTTTGATGTCGGTATGCATGTTCAAGGTGTTCCAGGTCCACTCCAGCGAGGTCCTGTTCCTCCAGTTCCATTTCCTCGTCTCCGTCTTCGAGTTCCTGCAAGCCTGGCATCTCCTGTACCACGCCCGGGGGGGTCGCGTCCGTTTCCTTATTCGTTGGGAGCTTTTCAGGGCTATGGTGCTCGGTCTGGGGTTCATTGTGTGGGGGTGGTGCATTCAGATCGGCTAGGGTTGCTGGGTTTTCTGATTGATCTTGTAAAATTGCAAACCTATTACTAGTGGATGGGTCTTTGCTTACCTGGGCGTGTTCTTTCTTCCTCCCTATCGCCTTCTTGCTGCTGGTTGCACGAATCCTTCGTTGTCCTTGTTGCCTTCTGGGTTTCCTTCCTTGTTGATCATATTGAGAGGGCACTCTCTGAAGAGGTGACCATGTTCGTGGCATTTCCTACATTGGAAGGGGATGTGTTCATAATCGATGGTTTGGGACCAGTCCTCGTCATGATATTCCAGATTTATGGAGCCCGGGAGTGGCTTAGCTATGTTCAGATATACACAAATTCGTGCATATGACGTGTAGAGCCGCTGCTTAGTGGCTTCGGAGGACTTGACGTAGATGCCTATGGTGTTACCGATACCTGCGAGAACCTCTTCCAGCCAAAATTCCTGGGGGAGAGAGTACAGTCTGATCCATACCGGCGCATTTGCGAAGTCTTCCTTCTCGGGGCTGAACTTTTATGTCCAAAATCTCAGGAATAATCCGGCTGAGTTGTAGAAGTATCGCCCTCCGTCGAAGATGCGGTTTCGATCCTCTAGGTTATGGAAGATGATTGTGAAAAATCATTTCGAGCCCAGTTCTAGGTCATAATGGCCTTTTGGCTTCCACCAATGATGGATCCATTTGACCAGGTCACGCTCAGAAGGCCAGAGCCCTAAAAAATTTCCTACCAAGGCATTATCTCGCATGTATTGCTTCTGCTCCTCGATACGCGGTGAGCTAACCACATATTTTGGGGCTTGTGGCGCCTGTGGGATGCATTTCCCTGGCACCCATGGGGCCGAAACATTTGTCGGGACCTTTTCCTTAGCTGGATCGATGTCCATTTCCCGGTCTTTGAAGGTCCCCTCTGCCAGAAGCTGCGCTCGCATGTCTGGAGGCGTTTCAAAGGTCGTCCGCTTCGTTCCTGTTTCAGAGTTTGCATTGGTCGTGATTCGGCTATAGGAGACGCCGGACGACGCTTCCTCCCCGTGATTCAGGGGCCCCTGCGAGGCAATCATCTTCCAGGCTTAGTTCGCGGCGGCTGCGTTTATCTGAACCCTAGTTGCAGAGTTATCGCATAAGAGACTTTGTAAGTGTCAAAGGTTTTTAAAAGAAACCAAATATTAAATATATTTATTGGGTACTCACCAAAATTTCCAAAATGGCATTCGAAATAAGTCCTCCAATGAGTGTTGAAATATGGAGAGAATTTACTCGTTTCAGCTCACATAATGATTCTATGATGTTCAACTTCCAACACCCCTCCGCTTTAATCTCTTCCAATAAGCTTAGACCTTTAACATTCAGGGCTTCCAACAAAACACATCCATTTATGTTGAGAAATTTAAGGTGTTCAAGCTTTGAAAGATTTCTCAGTGTCTTCATTTCTTTGCAACCTTTCAGGTTCAGTCTTACGAGTCCTGATGGCAAGCCTTCAACATGCACCAGGTAAAGGTTATATGAAAGATCAACAATTTCAAGCCTCAGGCAGTCTTGAGGAAAGCATATACTGGATATGGATACGTGGTTCAAAGTGAAATGTCTTAAAGTATTCATACCATTCGTAAAACTAAACTGAGTTATTGGACAATAGTCTATTGCCAAAACTCTGATATTTTGCAGCAGCGCTATTCTTGGTGGCAGGACTGGTTGCACAGCCAATCCATACATTTCTAATCTTTGCTGAAGATTTAATTTTTCAATAGGTGCATTGTAACCTAAAGTGTTGCATTCAAACAGAATCACCTCTTTTAAGCGATTCAAAGAGGCCGCAGAACCAGGTAACTATGTTAACTGTGGGCTACCTATTCTTAGTTGTTCGTGTCAGGATGTAATCATTTCACTGCCTCTATGCAAACGGTAAATCGGTGGCTTGACCTTTCAAGACTCGAGGATTAAGCACCGATTACAATTTTGTCTTACATAGCTTAAACAATGGTCCCCTTAACCTTTCAAGACAACTAGACACCATCACCACCTTGATTAAATCTTTTAGAAGATCGAAGGGGCAATTTGTTAGTGTTTAAATACCACAGTTGAATTGTAATTATGTGACACACAAACAGACAAGATGCTTGAAAGCATTATGAATAAAATTTGTTATTCTGCGTTTGGAAGAGTGCTTTGCGTTTTTACTTTTTTTTTTATTATTATTTGAGTTCGTAAACTCTGTTCTGGTTTTCTCCTTGTAGTCAGCTGTCGGCTTGTGCAATTAAGCCACTAACCTTTCAACACGCAGACACCCCAAACTTCGCAGTGTTGGGTTCACCGCTTGTTCGCAATATTGTGACTCGTGAGTATTTGCTTCATTTCATTCTCGTGCTAGGTGCTTCCAATTTCCGAGTCCCAAAGTTGTGGGCCCCACACCCTTCTCACGTCTCGCGACTTGAAAATCATCGTTGCATTCTTTTGTATCACCTCTCCAACCACCGAGACCCGAAGTGCTGGGTTCCACGGTGCTCTCGCGTATCGCGAATTCGACAATATCATTGTGTTGTGTTTTTGGTGTCCGGGCATTGTAATCGTCGAGACCCGAGTGCCGACGTGCCTCCTCCGTCACTCACATTTGGTATCAGAGCCTATATTGTATCCTGTCAGTTGCTCATTGTTCCTGTTTGTGCCCAATTTTACTGCGCAAGAATTTATTTGATTCCTTTCAAACTTTTATAAATGGCTGCGTCTCGTAGCAGTTCTTCTCCGATTCAGTTTCCTATCCTGAGCGAGAAGTCATATGATTCCTGGTATATTTGGATGAGGACGATTTTGCGTTCTCAGGATTTGTGGAATTATGTTATTGATGGTTATGTTGAGCCAGCTGATGTAGCAGCAAAATTGGCTCTCTCTAATGCTGACCATATTTTGCTGAAGGAAAACAGGAAAAAAGATAACAAGGCTCTTGAATTAATCCAGCAAGGATTAAATGAATCCATTTTTACGAAGATTTCTAGTGCTGCATCTTCGAGATGGCTTGGGACATCCTTGAAACTTGTTATGAAGGTGTGTCCAAGGTGAAGACAGTTAAGTTGCAGAACTTGAGAAGGGATTTCGAAAATCTGAAGATGAAGGATAATGAAAGTGTTGATACTTTCATGACTCAAGTAATGAGTGTTGTGGACCAAATCAGGCAGTATGGAGATGATGTTGAAAATAAAAGAGTTATTGAGAAAGTGCTGAGAAGTTTACCCAAAAAGTCTGAACGCATTGTTGTACCCATAGAGGAATTTAAGGATTTAAGTCAAATGCAAATTGATGAGTTAACTGGTTCCCTTATTGCTCATGAATCTAGGATATCTAGATATGAAGAAGGATCATTGGATCATGCTTTCAAATCCCAACTGTATGTTACCAGAGGCAGAGGAAGAGGAAGGTTTCATACTCATGGAAGAGGAGGTCAATTTTCTGGTCGAAAGGACAATAGAGCTGAATCAGAGTCCAAGCATAAGTCCCAACAAAATCCTTCTAATTTAAGAGGGAGCAGTAGGACACCCTGGAATCAATAAAATCAAAGGTATGATAAAACTAAAGTACAATGTTATTATTGTAAGAAGTTTGGGCATTTTGCTAACAAATGTTGGAAGAAGAAGATGCTGGAAAGCAGTATGCACATATTACAAATGAGTCTAAGGATCATCAAAATCCTGTGTTTTTGACCTGTAATGTCACTCAGGAAAGTGCAAATGATATTTGGTTTTTGGATAGTGGTTGCAGTAACCACATGACTGGTAATAAGGAATTATTTTCATTTATTGACAATAGTATTCAGTCTGAAGTAAAACTGAGAAATGAGGCTACAATTAGTGGTAAAGGTGTTGTTCCAGTTTACACAAAGGATAATTAGAAAATAAATATTGATGATGTTTATTTTGTGCTTGGTCTAAAATGCAATCTTATTAGTGTTGGAAAACTGATGGATAAAAAGTACAGAGTGTTCTTCAAGAATAAGGTATGTACAATCTATGATAAATTTTCCAGCAAACAATTGATTGCAAGAGTAGAGATGACCAAGAATAGAATGTTTCCACTTGTTATGAAAAATGATTTGAGTAGTTCTTTGAATGATTATAAAGTTGGAAGCTTAGATGAATCTTGGTTATGGCATTTGAGATATGGTCATTTACATTTTGGTGGCTTAGATCTATTACAGAATAAACAATTAGTAAAGGGGTTACCTTGTATTCAACAACCTGCAAGCTCTTGTGAGAGTTGCATACTTGGAAAACATCACAGAGAGAAATTTGTTTTAGGTGTTTCCTACAGAGCAAAAGCTCCATTGGAAATTGTCCACACAGATTTATGTGGACCTATGCAAACACCTTCTTTAACTAGCTTTGTTTATTTTATGACTTTCATTGATGATTTCAGTAGGAATAATTGGTTGTATTTGTTGAAACAGAAATCTGAAGCGTTTTATGTTTTTAAGAAGTTTAAGTCTATTGTTGAGAATGTGAGTGGTCAAACCATTAAAATCTTAAGGTTTGACAGAGGAGGTGAATACAAACTTAATGAATTCATTGAATTTTGTGATCTTCATGGAATTAAAAGGCAGTTTACTGCTCAATATACTCCACGACAGAATGGAGTGGCTAAAAGGAAGAATCAAACCATCTTGGATATGGCTCGACGCATGTTGAAAGAGAAGCATCTTTCAAATGAATATTGGGGAGATGCGGTTCTTTGCTTTGTTTTTATATTGAATAGAAGTCCGACCAAGACTGTGAGGGATCATGTACCTCAAAAATCTTGGGATGGTAAGCCTTGCAATGTTTCTCATTTTAGAATTTTTGGATGTGTTGCATTTGTGCATGTACCTGTAGAAATGAGGAGGAAGTTGGATGACAAAGGTGAGAGACGATCTTTGTTGGATACAATGAAGAGTCAAAGGCATATAGACTCTATAATCCCATCACCAAGAAGTATATAATCAGTAGAGATGTTCAATTTAAAGAAGAAGAAGCCTGGGATGGAAGTATTGACAAATCAATTTCAGAGGGAGCTGAGTTAACCCGTGAAGATGATGATGGAGTTGAGCAGGATGAAGGATATGGACAAATGGTTCCACATGCACATACGCCTGCAGCAAGAAGTCCAACAAGGCAAGCACCAGATTTCAGCCCATCTCAATTTAGAACGCCCAGAACTCATGAGCGTGGTGAGCCATCTGGACATAGTGGACATCAATCAGATTCATAGGTAAGTAGTGAGTCAAATCCCACTTTAGCTTCATTAAGAAACATATTTAAAGGAAAGAATACTAGAAACTTAAGAGAATTGTATGATCAGAATAAAGAAGTAGATCAGATTTCAAATTTTGCATTAATGGCATGTGATCCTGTAAGTTTTAATGAAGCTGCTAAAGAGGATGTTTGGATAAAAGCAATGGATGAGGAGATTGATTCCATTGAAAGAAATAACACTTGGGATCTTGTAGATTTACCTGAAGGTAAGAACAATATTGGTGTTAAGTGGGTTTATAAGACTAAGTTGAATGCATATGGTGAAGTTGAAAAGTATAAGGCAAGGCTTGTAGCTCAGGGGTTTAGTTAGCAACCTGGTATTAATTACAATGAAACATTTGCTTCTGTAGCAAGAATTGACACTGTGAGGATGGTCTTATCTATTGCAGCTCAGAATATATGGATCATGCATCAGATGGATGTCATGTCTGCATTCTTGAATGGATATTTGGAAGAAGAGGTTTATGTTAGACAACCTCCGGGTTATGAGATTGATAAGCACAAAGATAAAGTTTACAAGTTAAGGAAAGATTTATATGGATTGAAGCAGTCATCCAGAGTTTGGTATAGCAGGATTGATGATTACTTGATTAGTGTTGGATTCAGAAGATGTCCAAGTGAACCAACTCTCTATACAAAGGTAAACCAGAAAGGTAAAATTTTGATTGTCTGTTTGTATGTTGATGCCCTGATTTTTACTGGAGATCTATGTGTAGATGATTTTAAAAATGTCATGAAAACAGAATTTGAGATGACTGATTTAGGATTGATTAAGTATTTTCTTGGAATTGAAGTGGATCACTCAGATGATGGCATTTTCATTTTTCAAACTAACTATGCAAATGAAGTATTGAAAAGGTTTAGAATGTTGAATTGTAAACCAACTGCAACACCTATGGCAACTGGTATTAAACTTAGCAAGTATGATGAGGGTTCGTATGTTGATCCAACTCTATATAAGAGGTTGGTTGGAAGCCTTATGTACTGAACATCAACCGGACCTGATATCATGTTTGATGTAAGTTTGATTTCGAGATTCATGGAGACTCCAAAGAGTACTCATTGGCAAGCAGGAAGATGATCTTGAGATATGTTGTTGGAACAACTGACTTTGGTATCTGATACACATCAAGTTTAAACTTTGAGCTGCTGAGATATACTGATAGTTATTTTGCAGGTTCCATTGATGACAGGAAAAACACATCTGGGTATGTGTTTGGTCTTGGATCTGGAGCAGTGGCATGGACATCAAAGAAACAACCCATTGTGACTCTACCTTCTACTGAGGCAGAGTATGTTGCAACAACTGCAGCTGCTTGTCAAGATGTGTGGATGAAAAGGGTCTTGAATGAATTTTTGCATGACCAGAATGATGCAACTCAAATTGTCTGTGACAATAAATCTTCCATTGCACTGTCAAAGAATCACATCTTTCACAAACAGAGTAAGCACATTGATACAAGGTATCATTTCATTCGAGAGCTGGTAACATGTAAAGATATTTATGTTCAGTTCTCCAGATATGAAGAACAATTTGCAGACATATTTATGAAGCCTTTGGAAAATGAATTGTTTAAAATCCATAGAAGAAATATTGGGATCTGCAAGCTGTAATGCATTGTTTACATCAATTTTGTTTTACATATTTTCAGTTCGTTTTACTCTGAAATGATTAAGAGGGAGTATGTCAGGATGTAATCATTTCACCGCCTCTGTGCAAACGGTAAATCGATGGCTTGATCCTTCAAGACTCGAGGATTAACCACCGATTACAATTTTTTCTTACATAGCTCAAACAATGGTCGCCTTAACATTTCAAAGCAACTAGACACCATCACCACCTTGATTAAATCTTTTAGAAGATCAAAGGGGCAATTTGTCAGTGTTTAAATACCACAATTGAATTGTAATTCTATGACGCACAGACAAACAAGAAGATTGAAAGCATTATGAATAAAATTTGTTATTCTGCGTTTGGAAGACTGCTCTGCTTTTTTGGTTTTTTG
>SNQJ01S0021552.1:105473-125960 GCA_010110895.2 Picea sitchensis
TTCAATGTTTATTTATTCAGTTTAATACTAGTAAAGTAATAGATATGGTATATGCTGAGATATATATTATTTAATTTTAATTTTAATAATTAATTAAAAAAATTATGAATTAAAAATAAGATTTATTATTTTTTAAATTAAAAGATCATGATATTATTACCTTCTTTTTATAACAATATCATTTATTATTTTGCTATCAATTTTAAATAAAAAAATATAATTTTTAACTTTTATAACATTTATTACTTTAACTATAAATCAAATAATATATATTCTAATTTATAGAAGATTCATTATTAATTTTAATTTATACAACATTTATTTCTTTATTACTTGTTTTAATGATGAAGCAAACATAAGACATACCTGCAACATTTTTTCTATATCTTTATGGCAACTGAGACGTAGTGGCTTAATCAATGAGTATAACTCTTCTCTCCCAACCTGTCTTGCCAATTTTCTAACTTGATTTTGCATTATAATTTTACTATTACCCTGAAGGCAATACTTTCTCTAGGTGATACTTTAACATGAAGAAATCGTCTTTGGAATTGTGGCTTCTCAATTGAATAATTGTTTTTTACAAAAATAAGATTACATTATAAAAATATTAAACATCTATTTATTATATAAATAATATGTATTCTGTATTAAAATATTTAATGCTCTATATTCTAGAATATAAATTATTTAATTTAAAAATATTGTAAATTTAACAATATATATGTCAACTTATAAAACATTAAATTTTAAATTTTCTGAACAGAGGATATTGATAACCTGATAACCTATTTGCTAACTTAAAAAATACCACTTACGACATTCACTTCCACTTCCCCGGATGCGTTGCATTGAGTAAGGGATTTTGAGATCCACGGATCTCCATCAAATCTGGGCACTCCACAACATCATCGAAATCCACGAGGCATTTCTGGCGGAGGCTTTCAAGGCAGTTCCCGCCGTTATAATAGCCTAATCCCTCTAAAACTCGAACGGTGAGTTCACTGTCTTCTCCAGCAAAGAAACAACCAATGTCCAATAACATCTCTTTCTCTTCATTCCCCATAGCCTCGTAACATCTCTTTCTCTTCATTCCCCACAGCCTCGTAGCTCCATTTTAGTATGTTTATTACATTGCCCATTTCTGGCAGTGGCACACCTTGATGAGCTTTTCCAACTGATGTTTCCAATACGTTTGATCATGTTTGCTAGCTGCAAACTGCTCTCCCAGAATTTTCAGGTATAAAGGTAAGCCCCTACAAGTTTTCCAGAACTCTTCAACCAAATCCTCGTATCCTTCAAATGGCTTTGGTTGAAGGAAAGCACGACGGCAAAAGAGCTCGTGGGCATGCTTTCTTTTCAATGGCTTTATATCATGCAACACAGTATTTGCTATAGAGCTATAAAAAAAAATTGTTTGTTAAGAGTCACATGTTCAAATCTAAGAGGGGTAGGGTGTGTATACTTCACTAGACTTTACCAATAAAATCGTTGGGATGAGAAGTGTCATATACCAATTAGATGTTTGGCTTAACAGTGACCTTAAAAATATATTATTATTATTATTAATATAACTTTGTATCTTTAATGTAGCCCTCCTTTATATCCTTATTGCCAGAGGTTGTCAAGGTGAGACTTTCAAATCCCACGGCATCGATAAATAATAGACTATTTATTTGGAATGTTTAACCCCCCCTACACTATTTCTTAGAATACTCTTACCCTCTTCTGTATTCGTATGTCCTTGTCAATTGTTGGTGACGTGGATCCCCAGCTAGATTTTGTTAATCTCCCCTGCCATCATCCCTCAACTACTCTCCAACTGTCGCATTTAATTCTTCTTCCCTCCTTCTACATTCTTCTACATTCTTCTTCTATGTATCTAGACTTTTCTTCTTGCTAGTGTATTCGAGAAGCTTATCTCGTCTCTTAAAAAATAAGACTTTGTTTTGAAAAGACTCTGGATACTCTGCTTTGGGATGAATGTATGAATCAAAGAGCAAGCATTATTAAAACTCTGTTTTATTTTAATTACTTAGCTATAAACCGTTATTGGGTTCTTTCCTCTTTTTCTGTAGGAATTGGGCATTTTGTTAGTCTCTGTTTTTACTAGCAAAGTGGTATCAAAGTAGGTCAATGGTATTTGATGATGTCCAAAAACTTGAAGTTGTAGAAGTTGATGTTGAAGGGGATTCAAAAGAATATATGAGTATTGAAGAATGACAAAGCTATAGACTTAGCAAGTGTATCGAAGGTTGGAGAAAGCAAGTAGCTACTGTTTTTTTTTGGAGACTTTATTGTTGAGGACAGAGGAGGTGTTAACCTGTTGCAAAAGTTGTTGCAAAGAGATTGCCGATCTAAAAGGGGCCAAAATTTAGGGGTTTTAATCATACAAATGGTCTGACAGAGATTGGAAAATGAAATAGAGGAATAACAATAAAAATAGGAAAATCTTATTTAAAAAAAATCATGGCAGGAGCAAGTGGAAACATTTTACAACCCCAAATTCTAATTTTTAATGGCAAAAATTATGACTATTGGAGTATAAAAATGAAAACCCTGTTGGTTGAAAATGGGTTTCCTGAACCTGTAGACCAGCAAGCTTATCAGGCTCTTTCACAAGCTAAGAAGGATTTGTTGAAGGAAAATAAGAAGAAGGATTCTAGAGCATTGTTTTTTATTGAACAAGCAATGGAAGAATCATTTTTTCCTAAAGTAGCAGCCGCTACAAGATCAAAACAAGCATGAGAAAGTTTGCAAATAACATACCAAGGCACAAGCAAGGTAAAAACAACAAAATTACAAATTCTTAGAAGGGATTTTGAAAACTTGCAAATGAAGGATACAGATTCAATAGATTCAATCTTCACTCATGCAATGACAATTATAAATCTGCTTAGATTATATGGAGAAACCGCTGGAGATCAAAAGGTTGTAGAGAAAATGATTAGAATCTTACCTACAAAGTTTGTTCCAGTTGTAATAGCCATTGAGGAATCCAAAGATCTCACTCAGCTATCAATAGATGAATTAATGAGATCACTCTTATCACATGAAAAAAGATTAAATCGAAGAGGGACATCATCATTGAAGAATTCATTCAAGACTCAGCTTTCATTTGGCAGGACAAGAGGGAGATCAAATTACAACAGAGGTAGAGGATGTTTTACACCAAGAGGAGGAAGAGAAAATACACAATTTGAAACGAGAAGACCAACATCAAGCCCACATGCTCATTCTACACCAACAAGAGGAAGAGGGAGCAACCATTCTCATAGTCATCATCAAGCAAAAAGGTATGATAAATCCAACATCCAATGCCATTATTGCAATAAATTTGGGCATTTTGAATCAAAATGTAGGAAAAAGCAATATGACATGAATAAGCAAAAGGCACATTTTACAAATGAAAAGCAGCCCAACAGTGGTGAAGAAAACACCATATTGATAACATGCAATGTAGCACATGAGAGTTCCAAAGAAGTATGGTTCCTAGATAGTAGTTGTAGTAATCACATGAGTGGAAGTAAGGAGATGTTTGCAACAATGGATGATTCAATAAAATCAAAAGTAAAATTGGGGAATTATGACTGAGTTTTAGTCACGGAAAAATGGTCAATTAACATAAGAACTAAGCAAGGTGAAGAGAATCATATTTTAGATGTATATTATGTTCCTGAACTACAACACAATCTCATAAGAATTGGACAACTAGTGCGAAAATGATATAGAATATACTTTGAAAATGGTGAATGTGTGATAATGCCCTTTTGATATCTGTAAGAATCCCAACATATACATCATCAACTTGGGCTCAACACAATATTTGAAGCTAGTAAAATATAGATAACATTGAACATCATTTTGGTTAATAAATAAATAATTGTTATTAAATAATATACAATTAAATGTTACAATATAATTATGTGCCACTTAAAACTTTAATTGTAACACAATTATATCAATATTATATAGTCTAAAGTTAAATCATGATAGAGATTTGTGTCCATCAACCTTGTTCTACATGGGGACAAACACGAGACACCAAAAAATGTGGGAGGGTGATTTTGATGTTTTAGATTTGGGTGGGTGATTTTGAGGTGGGTAACTCTCACAACTTAGATATGGATAGATGATTTTGACCCTAATCTCACCTTCACATACTAGCAAACAAAAAATAAAATTATATAATTTATAGATTAGCTTCTTCAAATAAATTTGAAAATATTCATTGAATTCATTTCAAAATAATAAAAAATTAAAATATTAAATAATAAAATAAAATAATGATTTATTATAATTTTTTTTATTAAGTTAATCTAAAATTTCTTATAAAGAATTTAACTACTAAAAAACTAACTAGCACAACAACTATGGCTGGCCGTATATGCCAACTTGCATGCCAAACGACCACTTTTACTATCCGTATATGTCAACCTGCATAAAAAAAACTAACTAGCACAACAACTATGGTTTACCGTATATGTCAACTTGCACGCCAAACGAATGGTGAGAAAATCATATATGTCAACTTGCATGCCAAACGAATGGTGAGAAAATCATATATGTCAACTTGCATGCCAAACGAATGGTGAGAAAATGGAGTGGGTTAATTGGAGTAATCTATTTTCCAGAGTTATTTTTTCAGTAGGTTTTTTGGCAGTTCCATTTTAAATTTTCGGCCAATTCAAAACTCTGAACAATTTTCTGAGTATCTCAGTTGATTTAAAATAAGACAAAACCCTTGAATAAGATTCTGAAATGCATGAAACTTTGATCCATACGAAACTCAAGTAATACATGTATAAGGTAATACATGTATAAAACATTAATACATTAAAAGGTATTAAAGTAATAAAAAAAACATTAAATTATTATATTAAAACTATTATATTAAAGTACTAATAAATTATTAAAATATTTATACAATAATAAAGTAATACATTAATTAATAAGATAATGATACATTAATAAAATAAGGATACATCAATACTTTAGTAATAATAATAATAATAATCTATTTTTAAGGTAACCATATATCATCCAAATTAATATATTATAATAATATATTAACTCATTATTATATTGTTAAAATATTTTATAAATAACATATTTATAAATTATTAATTAATGTATTAATAAAACACTAGCAAATACATTAAGTAATAAATTATAATAGTATATTAAGTTAGTATTATTGTGTTTAAATATAATATAGTTAGTATATTTATATATTCTTAATTAATAAATTAATGTATTACTAAAATATTTTTACATTATGAAAAAAATACATTAATAAAGTATTAAAATATTAATAAAGTATTGTTAATGTATACATTAATAAAGCATTAAAACATTAAAAAAATATTTAATTTATAATAGTACATTAATATATTGAAGTAACAAAGTACAAATACATTAATAATACATTACTACACAAATAAAAAACATTGATCATGACCATTAATTAATAAATTGTCGTCACATTTTGATGTTAGAAAATGTTCGTCAAAATGCGACGTTGGGAAATATTCATCATAATGAGATGTTTATAAACACTCCAGACATTGTAGAATCATCTTTTACTGGGCGAGATTGGGAAATGGTCGTCACATTGCGACGTTGGGAAATGTTTGTCAGAATGCCTCATCAGGAACTTTTAAACATGTGACACATTGTATAATCATCTTTTAATTTTGTGACCTTAGGAAAATGGTCGTCAGAATGTCGCGTCAGGAACTTTTTGTCACATTGCCACTTTTGAAAATGTTCGTCACATCGTGACATTGAGAAATTTTCGTCAGAGTGCAATGTTGAGAAATGTTCGTCGGAGTGCGATGTTGGGAAATGTTAGTCACAATGAGATGTATGGAATCATGTTTTACTTTATAGAGAATGATTTATATTTTTCCTAAGGAAATTGAAAACAAAAGGGAAATGTTCATCACATTGTGGGGATGGGAAATGTTCGTCACAATGCAACATTGAGAAATGATCGCCACATTGCGACGTTGGAAAATGTTCGTCACAATGTGACGTAGGGAAATGTTCATAATAATGCAATGTTTGGAAACACTTGACACAGTGTAGAATCATCTTTTACTTTTGCGACGATGGGAAAATGGTCGTTAGAATGTGGCGTCAATTTTTTTTGGTCACATTTCGATGCTAAAAAATGTTCATCATGTTGCAACATCGGGAAATGTTCGTCAAAGTGCGACATTTGGAAATGTTAGTCACAATTCGATGTATGGAATCATGTAACAAAAGGGAAATTTTCATCACATTGTGACGATGGGAAACATTCGTCACAATGAAACATTGGGAAAAGGTCGTCACATTGTGATGTTGGGAAATGTTCGTCACAATGCGATGTAGGGAAATCTTCATCATACTGCAATTTTAGTCACAATGCAATGGAAATGTTCATCTTAATGAAATGGAAATGTTAGTGAGAATGAGATGTATGGAATCCTGTTTTACTTTTTAGACAATGATTTGAATTTTTCCTAAGGACATTGATAACAAAAGGGAAATGTTCATCACATTGTGATGATGGAAAATGTTCGTGACAATGAGACATTGGGAAATGGTCGTCACATTGCGACGTTGATAAATGTTCATCACAACACGATGTAGGGAAATGTTGATCATAATGCAATGTTTGGAAACACTTGACACAGTGTAGAATCATCTTTTACTTTTGCGACGTCGGGAAAATGGTCATTAGAATGTGGCGTCAATAATTTTTTGTCACATTGCGACGTTCGAAAAAGTTCGTCACATTGCGACATTGAGAAATTTTCATCACAGTGCGACGTTGGGAAATGTTAGTCACAATCATATGTATGGAATCATCTTTTACTTTGTATAAAATGATTTATAATTTTCCATAAAATGTATGGTAAAAATACAAATTAGTAAAAACAATTTCAAATACATAATTTCCATATTATAACACTGAACCTTTCATACACATATAAAACTTAAAACTTTACATAATATTATTAAAACTCTAACCACTATTTAAATAAATTTAAAACTTCAAACAACCTTTATACACTATTTCATTATCAATATAAAAAATTTAATATATCATTAAAACTTTAAACGATGAGTGTTGGATTCATAAATCACATCTCCTCATTAAAGCCTACATAATATTATTAAAACCCTAACTAAGACATAACCAACAATACATGCTTTACAACTTTATAGAGAAAGGACATGCTTTACAACCTTATATAAAATAGATGCATAATTACTTTACAAACCATCTTTCTCCTTACACTTATGACAACAACCACTGTTATATAAAAAGTGGTTGATATACTTTATAGAGAAAGTATATACTTTGGAAATAATTATGCATTAATTATGCATAATTACTTTATTTTATAGAGAAAGTACATGCTTCATAATCTTATATAAAATAGATGCATAAGATAGACAAACGATCTTTAACTTTACACATGATGATTTTTACTTGTTCTAAAGAAATTGATAAAAAAATCATCTTGAACATTGTAGATGATGAATTATACTTGTTTTAAAAACATTGATAATAAATCATTTAATAATTTTCATTTATCATAAAATCTTTAATAACAAATGAATGGTAAAGTGTTACTAAATTATTGATAAATTAATAAATTAATATATCATTAATTAATATGTTACTAAAGTATTACTACACTAATAATATAATACATTATTACATTAATAATCCATTAAATAAACATTAAATGCATTAATAAATACATTATTAATGTTAGAATACATTAAAATATTAATAAAGTAATAAATAATACATTAAATTAAATCAAAATTAAAATTGTTAAATTATTATCATTATCTTCTTATTATTAAATTGTTATTATTTAAATTATCTTTAAATTATTATTTTATTATTATTATTATAAAATAAACCTTATTAATAAATTATTAGGTTATTAATAAATTAATAGCTTATTAATTAATACATTGCTAAAGTATTAGTATACTAATAAAGTAATACATTAACAATACATCGTTACATTAATAATACATTAAATGCATTAATAAATACATTACTATATAATACATTAAAGTATTGATAAATTATTAATACATTAATAAATATTATATAAAATTAAATTAAAATTAAAAGTATTAAATTATTATGATTACATTCTTATCATTAAATTATTATTATTTAAATTATATTTTTATTATTATAAAATAAATCTTAATACAAATAACTTTAACTTTAATACAATCATAACCTTTATTTTAATAGAAATCTAACCCTAATCTCAATATAACCTTAATCCTAATAACTATTAACAATAAATGAAATATATAACAAGAGTGATGATTTTATTTTTATTTTAATGTTTTAATATTAAGATTAGTGTCTAACTCATCTTCAACTTATATTTATATTTATTTATATTTCTAATATTGTGAAAAATACTTTTTACATATATAATTTTATTATGATAAATATGAAAATTTTACTATTTTACTATGATAAAAAATTTACTATTTTCATAATGCTTTTTGATAACTATGAAAATTTTATGTCCAATTTTCATAATGCTCTTTGATAAATGCATAGTGCCCAATATTTTTATCAATTCTATTGGATTTTCATTATTTAAATACAGTGATCAATTATTCAAATTTCTTAACATTTTTTACCATTCATTATTTGAATAGAGTAATAAAGTTATATGTATTCTTTGAGGCAGCGTCATTTTGCATCTCTTAACACTTTTTACCATTCATTATTTGAAGCAAATGTTAACATTTTTTACCCTTCATTATTTGAATACAGTGATAAAGCTATATATATTCTTTGAAGCAGCGTCATTTTGCATATCTTAAACACTTTTTACCATTCATTATTTAAAACAATCTTAACACTTTTTACCATTCATTATTTGAAGCAACTATTAACATTATTTGAATACAGTGATAAAGCTATATGTATTCTTTGAGGCGGCGTCATTTTGCATCTCTTAACACTTTTTACCCTTCATTATTTGAATGAAACAATTGATAAAATTATATGTATTCTTTAAGCCATCATTTTGCATCTCTTAACATTTTGCATATCTTAACATTTTATGGAAATGTGATAAAAGATTTTGTTCACATGTTTTGGTTCAATTTAAAACTATGCAAATCATTCGATTTTTATAAAATAATAGAAAATGGAATAGCAAAAGTAAAGAGAAAACATTTATATATAATGTGAAAAGTTGTTATTAAAAATTGCAAATCCTTATGTAAATGTGATAGAAGATTGTTTTTTGAGGTTTTGGTTAATTTTAAAATTATACAAATTATTCGATTTTTATAAACTAATAGAAAATTGAACTTTTCCTTATAAAAAGTAAAGAGAAACTAAAGCTATTTCAATAATCCTGGTATGCATTTTACACTACTGTTTTTAAAAAAGATTACTAAATGTCATAAATGGAGGATTCACTAATTAATTGGTTGAAATCACAGAATGTTGTTAGAGAATGGAATAAACTTTAAAGTGTAAAATCAATTTCTTAGAAAAACTAAGAAATAAGTTGAACAACAGAAGCTGGTCTTTGAATGGTAGGAAGACTAGACCTTCACGCCCAACTTTTGAAGATTAATTAACCCAAAATACCATTTTACCTAGTGATCTTCGCACCAATATGTTATACATCCAACCACAAAATCGTCTTGAAAGATACAAGCATTTTCTAATGTTTTCATTCAGTACAAAAATTCAAATATACAGTGAAAAAAATGTAAATTTTCCTTCAACATACCACTTTTAACATGCAACATTTTGTACTGTTTTCATTCATTACAAAAATTCAAATATACAATGTAAAAAATGAAAATTTTCACATATACACAATGCAAAAACTGATGAACTTTTACAGTTGCATTAGAAGAAATGGAACCTGGGTCTATACTGTTGCAAGGTACTATTTTATGACTTTATTCTTACGAGTTTGATGAAGACCTAATACAATTAAAACTTAGCTTCATTAATCTAGATGCCCACAATTATAAGATACACTGATGTTGTTGTAGCCTTTTTCATCTCTAAACAGATTACACTCTTCCGGTGAGAAAGAACATCAATATACCACCGTAGTATAAATAGACCAGTTTGTAAAGAGATCGGGAAAATTACAAAACAATTCGGAAAAGACCAGTTTGTAAAGAGATCGGGCAAATTACAAACTCGTCTTAAAAAATAGTTTCAATAATCTACGTTTTCGGATTAAAAGTAAAGAGATCGGGCAAATTACAGTAACTGTAAAGGTTTTGTTGATTATACTATCCTCCTGCACCAATTCGTGCCATTATTAATATTTAATAACCGCTGTGTTAATTAATTGAAACTCATGCTAGACATCCAAGTTAACCACTGCTTCGTGCCACTGCTGTATTAATTAATTGAAATGCATGCTAGACATCTAGGGCCTGCCACCGCTGTGTTAATTAATTGAAAGTCATGCTAGGCATGCAGGTTAACCATCGCTACCTCCAGGTTAATTGAAACGCATGATAGACGTGGCAACGCTTAGCATCTATCCGTATAATTAATCCTAGCTAAATATTGAACGCTTCAAGGACCAAAACATTAGAAACCAAAACGCTTCAGGAATATGAAGCAGCCTGCGTTGTCTTCCAAAAAATTTAAACGTGGCGAATGTAATCTGCCGCTTTTTTATATAAACAAAATAAATAATTTTATAAAATGCGGTGGCAATTATATATTGTTATCGTAATTTTTTAATTATGTTTAGTGAAAATGAAAAAGTAAACATGATAAACTTATGATTTTATAAATGCAAGGGAGTTAGTTCTTGCAATTTTATTCATTGATTTGGATGTAAGAGGAAGAATATACCAGCATCTTCACTTTTTGGCAATCAGATTAAATTCTGTAATTAAAAGGATGATTAATCCAGCAATTTCAATAAGGAGAAGGCCTATCCGCGTAATAAGATTAATAAGATTAAGGTTAAAAAAATGTTTAATTTATTTAAAAAAAGAAAACAGACTTTTTGGCATCATTTTATTATTAGTAAACAATCTGTAGGGAGAGTTGCAAAGCTGACTATTTTATCATACTTATTTATAGCTGAAGAGCCAAAACATTTATGGGTTAGCAAACTTTAAGAATATAAAGTTCTTCACGACAAGTAAATATTGATAGTTAAAAGACTGACCTGAAAGATGACACGATTGACTAGATGATGATTATGATGATATTTTTATGATGCTATCCAAGACTAAAAGAAAGGGTTTCATTATTCAGGAATCAAGCAATAAACTAGGAATCTACCCATCTGCAGCAAGATACATCTGTTTCGAAAAATATCATCATAATCTTTATTGGAGATTAGAATCCTATGCTTAAAGAGATTTTCAGAAGCATCTCCTAAGGGTTACTTGGTGGAGAGCATGGATTAATAACAATATAATATATAAGGTGAAGATGTCATTAAGGTAACCTCAAAATAAAAACAAACATTATATCAGGTGAAGATGTCATTAAGGTAGCCTCAAAATAAAAACAATTTGTTCGAGATAAGTTTCAAAAGACTATTTGTTCAAGATAAGTTGTGGATGATTTTCATAATTTTATAGGTGAAGTCTTGAAAGACATCACTGGATATTCACAACAAATTGTTCGAGATAAGTTCCAAAAGACTATTTATTCGAGATAAATTATTGAAGTTGTGGATGATTTTCATAATTTTATAGGCGAAGTCTTGAAAGACATCACTGGAGATTCTGAAGGGATTGAATGTTGGAAGATCCTAATGAACTACTCATGTTTGATGCATTTGACAAGTTTTATGTGGCATAATTACCTTCAACAATTTCAAGATTTAATAAAGAGAAAATATTGAAAGGATGACCAATTCATTTATTGACACTTCCTTAAAAAAGCTGCACAGAAGGACTATTTTGGGCATCTGCTCGGAAGCAAAATACAAACTGCTCCAGACAATCAGTACAAATAACATTGCACTTCTGAAGAGCATAACAAAAACTGATTCATTTAAAAAAAATAAAAAATTGTTTAGGAGCACTTGATCTCATAACGAACTTTAAATGTATAACAAGTAAAGATGCCATGAACAAGAAAATGATGGACAATTTAAATGGCATTGTTGATGACAAGCAAGCTGTAAAGGTTTGTTAGTTCAATCAGTTGAACCAACCCCTTCAGACATGTTGTGGAGGGAGAGGGGAGGGAGAGGGGACAGGTTACAGATTCAAATTCAGTAAAGGGAAATTCAGTCAAGTCCCTTTAGGGTTGTCAGCCGTTATTGTGTCTGGCATGAATAGCCTGAACTTATCCTTCTTGTCAATGCTCTATGCTCTTATGGCAAGTGTAATGATGGCAAGTGTAATGTCAGTTCCATCTGCATGTCGGTTGAGGACTAGAATAGGTTCTGGACTTCTCAAAGTCTGCTTAAAGTAGTCAGGCTTGAGGTGTAATTTCTCAACAGTTAAATTTTACAAAATTACAACAACATTTATTTTAATCTGTGTGCATCCAGTCACCCTCAAAAGAGACCGATACAAAGACAGATACGAAGAAGTAAATCCAAGGCCGATTTATTTTAATCTTCGTATTGTGTGCATCCAATCACCCTCAAAAGACAGATACAAAAATGTAATTACAAGGCCGATTCACTAGTATGATATCATTGCATATATTACTACAACATTCAATGAAAAGATGGGGAAGCTGCTATGAGGGTTAGCATATGATAAAACTATGAAGCCATATGGTGGATGCCATGGCAAAGACCATAAGGGCTGGAGCCAATGTTAGTGTCATAAAAGAGAAAAGCCCATATAATGATCTTGGTGAGGAAAAGAACTGGCTGACGTTAGGTTATGTAACTTGTGTTCTTCTCTTTATCTTGTGTTTCGCTCTGCTTTTCACATTATTCTCATTCGTTCTCTAGGGTTCCAGCAGGCCCTACACGTGGTAGAACCTGTGTTTGATTTCTTAATTGCTTTCACAGATTTACAGATTCCAAGAATTTATTTCCTATCTTTCTATTAGGCGTATTCAATGATGGAACTCCATTCCTGTTTGTGGAATATGGGAAGGAAAATCACCGAACCCAAAATTATTTAAATACATTATGCATAAATAGATAGCTGGAGAAATCTTAGAATGTTGCACATTTCATGAACTAGAAAAATAATCATATGGTAGACTATTCTACTCTCTTGAAATAGTGTGCCAATGCATAATCTCTGGAGATGGTGAACGCGGTCATGCCCACAAAATCAAACGAGGTTTAAGATTGAAATTTTCATAGAAAACAAACTATTGAATTTATATGCAAAGAGTGGGAATATGGTGTATTCACGACAACCATTTGACAGAAATCTTGAACAATATATATATCAAGGTTTGCATTATAGGATATCCACAGAGTCAACATGCTATGGAAGCCTTAAAATTGTTCCAGCGAATGTCGATGAAACAGTAGATGCTCAAATAGGGTTATTGTGAGGAGGCTTTGGGGTTCTTTTGTTAAATGAGATGGACAGGTGTGAAGCCAAACAGTTACTTTTTTGCTACTATCATCAAGGAATGCACCAACAAGGTTGATCTGGAATATGGTAGGTAGATCTAGGGCGAGTACACATATGCCAGAAGTAACATAGCCAGATACACCTTTCAACATATGCATAACCTTCTTCACACTATCAACATTTCCAATGTTCATAGTCCAAGTAACCAAAATATATTAATAAATTACAATCCATCAATCTCTATCTTCCTTGTGGCAGGTCAGTCCAACAATTCAAAATAACTTCCAACGATTTTATCTCGAGCACCATTCGATTGCAAACTTCTAAAACCTGGGTTTCACTATCAAGCTGCACTATCCATCCTTTCTCTCCTTCCCATGGAACCAGTTCGTTGGCATTTCAATGATGGAACTCCATTCCTGTTTGTGGAATATGGGAAGGAAAATCACCGAACCCAAAATTATTTAAAATGCATTATGAAACAAAAATGATAGTTGGAGCAATCTTTAGAATGTTGCACATTCTATGAACTTGGAAAATAATCATATGGTGGGACTATTCACTCTTGAAATAGTGTGCCAATGCATAATCTCTGGAGATGGTGAACGCGGTCATGCCCACAAAATCAAACGAGGTTTAAGATTGAAATATATCATGGTTTGCATTATAGGATATCCACAGAATCAACATGCTATGGAAGCCTTAACATTGTTCCAGCGAATGTCGATGAAACAGTAGATGCTCAAATAGGGTTATTGTGAGGAGGCTTTGGGGTTCTTTTGTCAAATGAGATGGACAGGTGTGAAGCCAAACAGTTACTTTTTTGCTACTATCATCAAGGAATGCACCAACAAGGTTGATCTGGAATATGGTAGGTAGATCTAGGCCGAGTACACATATGCCAGAAGTAACATAGCCAGATACACATATGCATAACCTTGTTCACACTATCAACATTTCCAATGTTCATAGTCCAAGTAACCAAAATATATTAATACATTATGAATCCATCAATCTCTATCTTCCTTGTGGCAGGTCAGTCCAACAATTCAGAATAACTTCCAACGATTTTATCTCGAGCACCATTCGATTGCAAACTTCTAAAACCTGGGTTTCACTATCAAGCTAAAATTCCATCCTTTCTCTCCTTCCCATGGAACCAGTTCGTTGGCATGGCCATTGTTATAAACAACTGTCTCATTGTAGAAATTTTCATCTTTAAATAATTTCGAATCTTTTGTCCACGTATAAATATGTAGCCTTCTCCCACCTGTTCCGTTTCCGTGGACGGTTTCGTACACCTCATATTGGGCATGACCGTTACTAGCTTCAAATCTTACAGTAAAACGACTGAAATCGTTGGTTGTGATAAAGCACATCAATATTGCATTGTATGTGTGGAAAGTTCTTAGCCGCACAGGAGATCTTGCTGTGGTTGTTCCAGGGACATCCAGCACTGTATGACGCTTAAATTGATTTAGAATAACATCCTCAATGTTCTGCACAAATTTCATCCCAATGGATGTTCTTAGTGAAAAGACCATTGATCACAAAACAGATAAATGTGAAAAAGCGTCGAAAGTTTAAAAAAAAACGAAATATAAAGTGTCAAAGGTTTTAAAAAACAACATTAAATATATTTATTGGGTACTCACCAAAATTTCCAAAATGGCATTCGAAATAAGTCCTCCATTGAGTGTTGAAATGTGGAGACAATTTACTCGTTTCAGCTCACATAATGATTCTATGCTGTTCAACTTCCAACACCCCTCCGCTTTAATCTCTTCCAATAAGTTTAGACCTTTAACATTCAGGGCTTCCAGTTCAATGCATCCATTTATGTTGAGAAATTTAAGGTGTTCAAGATTTGAAAGATTTCTCAGTGTCTTCATTTCTCTGCAACCTTTCAGGTTCAGTCTTACGAGTCCTGATGGCAAGCTTTCAACATGCACCAGGTCAAGGTTATATGACAGATCAACAATTTCAAGCCTCGGGCAGTCTTGAGGAAAGCATATACTGGATATGGATGTGTGGTTCAAAGTGAAATCTCTTAAAGCATGCATACCATTGGTAAAACTAAACTGAGTTATTGGACAATAGTCTATTGCCAAAACTTTGATATTTTGCAGCAGCACTATTCCTGGTGGCAGGACTGGCTGCACAGCCAATCCATACATTTCTAATCTTTCCAGAAGATTTAATTTTTCAATAGGTGCAATGTAATCTAAAGTGTTGCATTCGAACAGAATCAGCTCTTTTAAGCGATTCAAAGAGGCCGCAGAACCGGGTAACTGTGTTAACTGCGGGCTACCTATTCTTAGTTGTTCTAACATGACTAGTGGTTCTAAGTTCCAGGCCAATTCTGTTAAACGAGTCTCTAGTAAATTCAAGTATCTTAAAGGCTTTTGGTGTGCGATTCCAGATGGCAAGATTTCCAATTGAGCACAGCCTTTGAAGTCCACATACTGAAGTGAGAAAAATTTTTCTCCCAAAATATCTTCTGGGATGTCTAGATGACTGCAGTCTCTCAATGCTAAATATTGGAGATGGATTAATTTACGGAAGTCCTTCGGCAGGTTTGTCAGATTACTGCAGCCAGATAGATCTAAATGTATTAGGTTTCTAAGATCAGAAAAATCCTTTGGGAGTGTTTCTAGAAATTCTGTATTTTTCAGCACGATCTTATTCATCATCGAAGTTCGTAGGGATCGAATAAAACGGAAAAAAGATGGCATGCCAGCTTGGTGGGTTCTAGAGATGTTTCTATCAGAAGATTTCATGGAGGGTGGAAGATCAACCGGCTGGCGACTGCTCGAAAAACCTTCAGATGATCCCCTGAACGCATGGATATTCAACTCACGCAACTGCGAAGGAAGCTGCAATGAAATATATGATCTCTTAATCTTCACGAACTGAGTGCATGAATCTAACGTGAGACAAAAACCACTTTCTAAAATCTAGATTTAATACTTACCTCGTTAAGTCTATCAAAGAACTCTTCGAGGCCGTCACTGAACCCCCGAAGTTCCAAAACTCTTTAAACTTTGGAGTGAAATGGCTGAAGGAAGGGAAGCAAACGGGCAATTGCACAAGCGAAGCCATACCAGATTTCCGGACATCCCCAGACCAAAATATGACGATAAGTCTACGGGATGTTCAACAACGAGAAGGCGTACACCCCTAATATCTATGTTATGAGTGAGTTGAGGCGGACTCTGACCGTTGGGGATGCGGATACCTCGGATCCGACAGAAATTTGATCCGTCCTGGAAAAGCACATTCAAATAAGTTTTTCCTAGCAACCAAATTCAAATAAGTTTTTCCTAGCAACCAAATTCAATTCAATGGTTATTTATTGGAGTAGGCTAATTGGGGAGTAACAGGGTAGAAACTGCTTTTCAGTAAATAAATAAATCTGAATTCAGTCAAAAATAAATAAATAAGGTCTGAATACAATCAGATTTTTAGTTTAGGGATAGTTTTGAGTTTCAGGCTTTGGATTGAAAGTTTCATATATTTTAGAACTTTATTCAAGGGGCAAATTCAATTCAATGTTTATTTATTGGAGTAGGCTAACTAGGGAGCAACGGCTTTCAGTTAAAAAAAAAAAAATTGAATTCAATCAAAACAAAAATATTTAAATCCAATCAGATTTTCAGTTCAAGGATAGTTTTGAGTTTTGTATGGATCAAAATTCTGTACATTTCAAAACTTTATCTCAAGGGTTTTGCTGAGATTGTGATTCAGAACTTTATCCCAAGGATTCTACCCTGAGATTTTCTGAAATCCAGAACTTTAATAACCAAAGTCTAGTGACTGACTGCATACTTTAATAACCCAGCAGAACGACTACAGGAGTACATCTATTAATGCTTAGGATTTTTTTGACTTCCGAGTTAATTCTTTCTGGTGAAATATTTGTATACATATGAACTTTAATAACCAAGTTGAGCGCCTGCAGATTTTAATAACCAAGCTGCAGGCTTATATTTATTAATGGTTAGGGTTTGTATCCAGTTTATACTGTAAATTTAATTTAAATTACTCCTTTCTGCTATCATAACCTAAAGGCGTTCCTGAGCCACAAATTATGTGGCTGTGGTAGTTTATACAACATTTATTTTTTATTACTTTGTTTTAATGATAAGCAAACATAAGACATACCTGCAACTGCAACATTTTTTCTATATCTTTACAGCAATTGAGACGTAGTGGCTTAATCAATGAGTATAATTCTTCTCTCACAACCTGTCTTGCCAATTCTCTAACTTGATTTTGCATTACAATTTTACGACTACGCTGAGGTAATACTTCCCAGAAAAGATTATTATTACAATTGTGGCTCTCTGTTGAACAACAATTTTTTTTTTTTACAAATATAAGATTATATTATAAAAATAAACAATATACATCTGTATTAAAACATTTAGTACTATATATTCTCAAATATAAACTATTTGATTTAAAAATATTATAAATTTAACAATATATATCTCAATTTATAAAACATTAAATTTTCTGAGCAGAGGATATTGATAACCTGATAACCTATTTGCTAACTAAAAGAAAACCACTTACAACATCCACTTCGGATGGGTTGCATTGAGTAAGGGATTTTGAGATCCACGGATCTCCATCACATCTGGGCACTCCACAACATCATCGAAATCCACGAGGCATTTCTGGCGGAGACTTTCAAGGCAGTTCCCGCCGTTATAATAGCCTAATCCCTCTAAAACTCGAAAGGTGAGTTCACTGTCTTCTCCAGCAAAGAAATAACCAATGTCCAATAACATCTCTTTCTCTTCATTCCCCATAGCCTCGTAGCTCCATTTTAGTATGTTTATTACATTGCCCATTTCTGGCAGTGGCACACCTTGATGAAACTTTTCCAACTGATGTTTCCAATACGTTTGATCATGTTTGCTAGCTGCAAACTGCTCTCCCAGAATTTCCAGGCATAAAGGTAACCCCCCACAAGTTTTACAGAACTCTTCAACCAAATCCTCGTACCCTTCAAACGGTTTTGGTTGAAAGAAAGCATGACGGCAAAAGAGCTCCTGGGCATGCTTTCTCTTCAATGGCTTTACATCATGCAACAAAGTATTTGCCATAGAGCCATAACGTGACTTAGTATCTTCAATGTAGCCCTCGAGTATATCCTTATTGCGAGATGTTATCAAGATGAGACTTTCAGATCCCAGGGCATCGATAACTAATAGACTATTTATTTGCTGAACATTATCAGCATCATCTAGAGCAATCAGAACGTTTAACCCTCCTACACTATTTCTTAAAATACTCTTACCCTCTTCTGTATTCGTAATGTCCCTGTCAATACCCGCAAGATCACGAAGGAGCTGCCGCTGCAAACATGTGAGATCGCCGCTTTCTCTGACGCTAGACAAATAACAAGACCTCTCAAAAGCTGATCGTTGCATGTTGAAAATATGTTTAGCCAGCGTTGATTTCCCTACTACGCCTGGTCCCCCGATCCCTATCACCTTCATGCCGCTTTCTTTCAGTAATTTAGTTTGTAAATCCTCCGAGGCCTCTTCTAGTCCAATTGGGTATTTAGCGATCTCTAACGGATCCTTCTTCACCTTCATTAATCCAATTTTCAAAATTTCCTCCAAAAACTCGCTATAGTCACTGAAAAAAATATTACAGTCATAATCATTCGTATAGTGAATTTGAGAAACTTTGATTCTAGATATAGAAAGTTGATAATAATAATTGACTGGTAAAGTCACGATCCTATTTTTCTAGATTTGAACTTGTAACATTTTAAAAGAAATATATGTTCTAAATCATTAAACCCAATTAATATATGATAGATAAGTAAAGTGTGTAACTATGAGATGTAACAATTTGATTTATGATAGAAAAGTGAAATATGTAGCCTTAAGGATTAGGTTGATTGAATGAATTATTTGCATATTTTTGGAGATTATAGGTTATGCCATAAATTTTAGTGAAGGCCTTTGGGATTACTTATTGTTAAAAGTAGATCATAATTTATATCATGAAATCTAGTGAAGTCTGTTATTGTAATTGAAAAAGTGAAAAAAGGTAAACTAGATTATAAGTCACAATATTAAATCTAATTTTTTTTTGGATTACCAGTGAAGTCCCTTGGGATTACCTGCTGTGGTTGTGATTAAGAAAAGTAAAGTAGAACAGGTTATGGGATCAAATCCAGTGAAGTCACTTCTGATTATCTGCTGCCATTGTGATTAAAAGAAAGGAAAAAAAATGTCTCAAGGACTGCCATTGTGACTAAAAGTCAGAAACACATAAGCAAACTAGATGATAAGGCACAGGATCAAATCCAATGAAGTCCCTTGGGATTACTGGCCCGCCATTTTGATTAGAAGAAGTCTTTTGGGATTAACCACTGCCATTGTAAGCAAAAGAAATAAAATAAATTTATCATATACCACTAAATCAAATCCAGTAAAGTCTTCTAATTGTAATTTAGAGAAAGAAAAAAAATAAAAAAATAAAGTAAATCATAGGTTACTGGATCAAATAGTAAAGTCCGTTGGGATTACCAGCTGCCATTGTCAGTTGAAGAAAGGAAAAAATCGAAATAAATCATATGATCAAATCCAACTAAGTCTGCTATTATAAAATGTAATTATAATTAAAAAAAAATCACTAATCCTCTCATTGGCATTAAAAATAAATAAATAGATCATAGATCACATAATCAAGTCCAATAAAGTGTCTTCAAATTACTGACTGTCCCATGAGCTCACCGACTGCCAGTGTGACTAAAAGAAAAAAGAAGAAGTCATATTTACCTTTCACTATTGAAAACGAGACCAGAAATATGTGAGACTTCTTTAAGTGCTTCCTTCCATCTCTCCACCACTTCCATGGAGTCTTTGCCTTTGCGTTTGTGTTCTTCAAAGGCTTCGGCATAAGGTT
>SNQJ01S0021552.1:136788-149894 GCA_010110895.2 Picea sitchensis
ATATATGGTTTGGTCGTGACCTTAAAAATAGATTATTATTATTATTATTATTATTATTATTATTAAAGTATTGATGTATCATTATCTTATTAATTAATGTATCATTATCTTATTAATTAATGTATTACTTTATTATTGTATAAATATTTTAATAATTTATTAGTACTTTAATACAATAGTTTTAATATAATAATTTAATGTTTTTTTATTATTTTAATACCTTTTTAATGTATTAATGTTTTATACATGTATTACCTTATCAATGTATTACTTAGATCTTAGTGGACGTTAATCGTCATCATGATGTATTACTTTATTATTGTATAATATTGTATTAATAATAATAATATATTATTATTTTATAATAATGTATTACTTAACATTAATACATTATTAATACTATATTAATACATTAATAAGGTAAGATATTAATAATACATTATTAAAGTATGAGTTAATATACTATTATAATTTATTAGTTAATGCATTTGTTAGTGTTTTATTAATACATTTATAATAATGAGTTAATACATTATTATAATGTATTATTATTATATTAATATTTTCATAATATATTGATACTTTTTTAATGTATTAATTCATATTAGTGTTTTAATATCAATATTAATGTTTTAATATATTAATAATGCTTTCCTATTATATTAATGTATTAATACATTTATAATGTTTTATAAAATGTATTAATGTATTAAAATATTAATGTGTTAATAATGCTTTAATAATGTATTAATTATTAATAATGCTTTAATGTATTAATGCATTTACTGCATTAATGGATTAATATATTAAATGCATTAATGTATTAATGTATTAAATACATTAGTGTATTTAATGCATTAATGTATTTAATGCATTAATGTATGAATGAATTTAATATATATAATGTATTTAATACATTAATGTATTAATGTTATTTCAGGCATGTCCATGGTCAACTAACAACAACTACTTTTATGGCGCCTATTGGTGTATATCAACCATTTTTTACATAAAAGTAGTTGTTGCTAGTTCTATTCTTATGTGAGTAGATGTCCACCTTGGTTAGATAGTCTTTGTGTGTTTGTTTTATCTCGTAATAATATTACATTAAATTCTCCTGAAAAGTCACAAGTTCAAAACCAACTGGGGTAAAAGATGTAAATGTTATTTAATATTTGACTATGTTATGAGACTCCACTGATAGACTACCTCTGGGATTACCCATTCACAAGTTTCTCCTAATACTGACTCGCTACATTATATTCTACCCACTTCAGGCGATGCCCCGATGAATCATCTTTTAATTCTGCCCTTTTTAGGAGATGCCGTGATGAATCATCTTTTAATTAAATGCAGTAAGATTGTCAGCAGGAAGGAGGTCCCTTGATGAATCAGCTGTGGTCTTTAACTACTATTGTTTTAAAACTTTGACAGGACACTGAATGTCTACATAAATTTGTGTGTTGTCAAGGCGACTTTCCTCAGGTTTCATCAACAATGACAGCATGGAGCCTTCAAACCCCACTGAAGCAAACTCTGTGCTCAGTTTCTTGCTCTTGCCCATCCTTCGACGAGCAACAATGCTTAACGCACATAATCGACTAATCCACCGCAAAGAATATGGTTATTTCTACCAGAATGCTTCAGTCTAAAGTCAAGATACAGAGATTCATTTGGCATGCAAGTTGACATATAGGGATAGTCATGACATATACGGATAGTCATAGTCGTTGTCTCATGATCTTATTGATATTTTATTACGGAGTAAGGTAGTCTGAGTTTTGTATGGATCAAAGTTTCATGTATTTCAGAATCTTATTCAAGGGTTTTGTCTTATTTTAAACCAACTCACATACTCAGAAAATTGTTCAAAGTTTTGGATTGACCGAAAATTTAAAATGAAACCACCAAAAAACCTACCGAAAGAATAACTCTCGAAAATAGATTACTCCAATTCACCCACTCCATTTTCTCACCATTAGTTTGGCATGCAAGTTGACATATATGATTTTCTCACCATTCGTTTGGCATGCAAGTTGACATATATGATTTTCTCACCATTCGTTTGGCGTGCAAATTGACATATATGATCAAAGTTTCATGTATTTCAGAATCTTATTCAAGAGTTTTGTCTTATTTTAAACCAACTCACATACTCAGAAAATTGTTCAAAGTTTTGGATTGACCGAAACTTTAAAATGAAACCACCAAAAAACCTACCTAAAAAATAACTCTCGAAAATAGATTACTCCAATTCACCCACTCCATTTTCTCACCATTCGTTTGGCATGCAAGTTGACATATATGATTTTCTCACCATTCGTTTGGCGTGCAAGTTGACATATATGATTTTCTCACCATTCGTTTGGCGTGCAAGTTGACATATACGGCCAACCATAGTTGTCGTGCTAGTTAGGTTTTTNAGTGGTCATTTGGCATGCAAGTTGACATATACGGCCAGCCATAGTTGTTGTGCTAGTTAGTTTTTTAGTAGTTAAATTCTTTATAAGAAATTTTAGATTAACTTAATAAAAAAATTATAATAAATCATTATTTTATTTATTATTTAATATTTTGATTTTTTATTATTTTGAAATGAATTTAATGAATATTTTCAAGTTTATTTGAAGAAGCTAATCTATAAATTATATAATTTTATTTTTTGTTTGCTAGTGTGTGAAGGTGAGATTAGGGTCAAAATCATCTACCCATATCTAAGTTGTGAGAGTTATCCACCTCAAAATCACCCACCCAAATCTAAACCATCAAAATCACCCTCCCACATTTTTTGGTGTCTCGTGTTTGTCCCATGTAGAACAAGGTTCACGGACACAAATCTCTATCATGATTTAACTTTAGACTATATAATATTAATATAATTGTGTTACAATTAAAGTTTTAAGTGGCACGTAATTATATTGTAACATTTAATTGTATATTATTTAATAACAATTATTTATTTATTAACCAAAATGATGTTCAATGTTATCTATTTTTTACTAGCTTCAAATATTGTGTTGAGCCCAAGTTGTATAAGTATATGTTGGGATTCTTACAGATATCAAAAGGGCATTATCATGTTACATGTGTAGTTGTATCATTTTGTAGTAGGGCATTATCATGTTACATGTGTAGTTGTATCATTTTGTAGTATATTGTAAAGATTTTTAACCCAACTCTCTTTGAGTCTATCTAATCATAGTTGATTAGTTTTATTTGGATTTGATTTTTATGTTTGATTTTGACTTTGTATATGTTTTTTTAAGGAAGAAGGTTAAATATTCTACAATTTAGACATTTTCCAATTTACTATCATGATAATCTAATTGTGAAATCTTTGTTGAAATTATAAATTTTAATTAATGAAAATGTTGTTTTTGGGTGCAGAAATGGATTCGACACCCTTGACTACCCCTACTACAACTAATTTGTGTAGTGTTAACATATGATATCTACGATTTCATCAACTCCAAAATGATAAATAGTTTAATTAGTATTCGTCGGTGTGAATTTGTTGAGGATAATACCTGCGATGTTTTTATGTACTCTTAGATAATTTTTTCATTTTCCATAGTAAAATTGTGTCACATTGTCGTTATGTGGTTCATTCACTCTTTTTTTCACCATTGCTTAAATTTTCCATAGACTTTTTCACTCTCAAAAACCCTTATCCATAATAAAAATGTTTAGTTTAAATATGCATAGTTTGTGGAGTACCTTTGAATTAGTGAAGGAATTGTCTAATGTCACATTGTGACTTGATGTTGACCTTTTAATGCCAACCATGGTCAACACTATCAATGATGCAATGCAACATAACCCTTGATGAATGTTGCAATACAATATAACCATTGAATAACATAGTCATTTAACAAAAGTCAACAAAGAAAAATGTTGCAATGCAACATAACCATTAACGAACATCGCAATCCAACATAATGCTTCAAGAAAATCACAATGCAACATAATTATCGATGAATGTCACAATAATAAAAAAGCATTCAAGAATGTAGCAATTCAACATAAGTCGATGAAGATGAAAGTCTCAATGCAACCTACTCCTTGAGGAATGTCGTAATCCAACATAACCATTGAGGTATGTTGTAATTCAACATAACCCTTTATGAATGTCGCAGTGTGACATAACATTGAAGAACATAACAATTTGACATAAGTCAACTGAGATGTATGTCAAAACATGACATAACCATAGTCAATCATAGTCTTCCATAGGACGACTATGATTGAATTTCACAATGCGACATAACCATAAACATCACAATGTGATATAACCATTAAGGAATATCACAAATGTGACATAACTCTTAATGAATGTCGCAATGTGACATAACCATTGGGGAACATAGCAATTGAACTTAACACAATGAAGATGAATGTCGCAATGCAACATAATCATTGGGGCACATCACATTCCAACATAACCCTTAATGTACATCCCAAATGTGACATACCCCTTGAGGGACATCATAATGCATCACAACCATTTAGCAATGTAGAAATTCAACATCAGTCAACCAAGATGAACATAAACTTTCATGAATGTCGCAATGCAACATATGAGAACATCTCATTGAAACATAACCCTTTTGGAACATATCACTTAAACATAACCATTAACGAATGTCATAAAGTAACATAAACCTTAATGAATGTCACAATGTGACATAACCATTGAGGAACATAGGAATTTGACATAACTTAATGAAGATGAATATTGCAATGGGACATGCATCACAACCATTTAGAAATGTAGCAATTCAACATTAGTAACCAAGATGAACATCAAAATGTGGCATTGCCTTAATAAACCATGGTTAAACATGTTGGAAAGCTAATATGTTAGGGTTATGATATTTTGTGTTATTCACTTGAGAAGGAATATGAAATGTCACAAGTGAATAAGAATTGTCATCGGGAGTCCAAGGAACTCTTGGAAGATGAATCCAAAGGTCATAAATTAAGTATTTATATGTGTATCATATTAATAAAATATATATCATGTTCATCTTCATCGTTGTGTATTCTAACTATGGTATCAGAACACCTATATTTATTAAGGCCCAAATTAAGTTATGGTAGTTGTCCATAGCATCATGGTTTAATATCATGGGAGTGCTCCGTGGAAATTATTAAATGAAGGAAAATAGGACAAGTTGTTATTAAATGAAGGAAAATAGGACAAGTTGTTGAGCCAACTCCTAGCTCCATGATCTTTGGAGCATCTTTGTCCTCATGTGTTGCAATATAAGTGCATAAATTATCCATTTGTCCATCTTCCTCTACAATATTCCTTCCAATCCATACTTGTGCATTGAGATTATCCATGCCTGTGCATTGAGATTTGTTTTGTAAATGTAGAGAAACCCTAAAACACCTTAGGAAACCCTAATCTATTGTGTTAGTCCCTCGAAGACTTTTGGCATTTTTTATTAGTCCGGTGGGTATTAATTTTCTCTCTTTGGGAGTTTCAATTAATAGTCGAATGACTGTTTTAGTCATTCCCTCTAAGATTTTGGGAACCCTGGCTTGGTTGTCGACTATTGCCTATAGGAAAATATTTTCGATCGAATTGTGTAGGCACTCAATTGGAAGGATTTATCATATGCCACCTTCAATTCCATCAGTTTGATAAAAGAGAAGCATCAATTTATTTTCATGTGCAACTCTTTTTTGGGAGTAATGGTGCATAAGATGCAGGAAAGGAGAGGTCTGGGATAATGCCCTAGGATTCCAGTTTACAGGATTTCTTTACATCTATGGACACCCATTTGGCTACTTGGAAATCCCAAGTGGAGTTCTTTTGAATTGGAAGGGGTACAATAGATGGGTATTTTACTACTCCATGAAGTTTGTAGGCGTTTATGTTGATCAAAGATCCAGTTTTTTATGGTGTTGACGATGATCTCCCCGACTTAGTAGAGAAACCCAACTCATTTCTTTGGCACCCACATAATTTTCCTTTTGTTTTGCATTGTGGCCAAAAAGCGTTGGTTGTTTGGAGCCTATAGCTATCATTTCTCATCCCCACGAAATAAAAACCTTGAGAATAAATGCAAACTCGCAAGCAGTTTGCATTTGAAGATGTGTGGGTCGTTGTGGGATGCCAAGCATGTTGGGAGAGGCATTTTATTGAATAAGAGGAAATTTCTCATCATTTTATTTGGTAACATCGCTTCTCTAAAAATCAGTAGACTACGTTGGATTCCCAGTGTTGGTCCTGCAAGAGGTTCAAGGAGAAAAATGACTGTAAACATCTCTCTGTGACCGCTGTGAATTAAAAGTGATTGTTGGTGCCGAAGTTTTGATGGTCAAAGACGGTGACTGATAATTCTTATTTGAAATCCCTAAGAAGCTCCTTTTCAAGCCATAACAAAAAGGGTGAAGCCCTCATATGTATCACAAATGCACACTTCTTTTAGTTGGCTCTGTTGAAGATGTTCCACTGTAAGTCAGGATTGTTACACGAGTTGAGTGCTCAGTCAACAAATTGGTCATCACACCATGGGATGTGATATATAGATCAATGGCACCATGACAAACCCTATTAAATTTACTAGTAGCTAAACATGGTTGCAATATTTCCTCACTGTGAAGGCTCTCCATTGATAAATTTTGAGCTCCCATGTTCGTAAATGACTTATTATGCTTGAACAAAAGATCATGAATCTGTTAAATATATGGGAGTAGTTGGTTTAGCGAGATCTGAAAAAGATGGAATCTTATCTTCAATATAAAAAACTCATGCATGCCCAGATATAGATTACTAAAGTGTTGATTGTTTTATTGGGTTTATTAGTCTACTAATACTTGTAAAAATCCATCTTGGGTTCATTGATTTGTGCATACATGTGTTTGAATCCCCAAGTGCACATCTATTCATTCTAGTTTGATTAGTTAGTGTGGTTTTTAATTCTATTTGGTGTTGGCAGTTTCATGTCCAAAAGAAAAACTAGGATAGTTTTTACAAGATAAACAAAAAAACCCTAATTTGTACCATAATGGTAGTCTCATGGTTTTAAAGATGAACTAAAAGATGGGAACAAACTCACCACGTTTTGATATTTCTAGCCACAAGGAGAATATATTCCTTAGAGGTTTCAAACCTACAACCACCATCCTTAACTTGTTGGTTGAATATATGTATTAATTCTTGTAAAATATTGCCAAGGCTAACCTGACAATTTTTCCTCAGTTTGAATTGTTAAGACTCATTGTTAAAGGATGGAGTTGCAAGAAACCCATTGAGGTCTAAGTTAGTTTTTAAATGGATTGAATTTATGAATTATTAGAGTTGGAATACTCTAATACTCTCTATTATCGACAATATGGTCACAATTTACAAAACAACTCTCATTAATGTTATAACCTGTTTACAAGATTCACATGACAAAATCAAATTTCTCCAGCTTGTATCAAAACTCCAACAAGAGGAAATGCAACAAAAGGATCAACATTCTGTACTAGTCCTTGTTCAAAACAATTCTCTTTTTGAATTTGAGAATGACTCTTATCAACAACTAGCACATAATCAAATCAATGACAACACTTCAGAAGAAGATTCAAATGAATATGAAGTTTGTCATTAAAAAGTTTTACTTGCACTTTCCATGCCTGTCATTAGACCTTAGGAAGAAATCATCAACAACAAGTAAAAAATAGGTCTTGGATAAAAAAAATGGAAGTGAACTCTCACATTCCATATTATTCCAAACCAATCTAGTTCTACAGTGTTGGATCCTTTCAAGTTAATTCATCTTCACCTGCTCCAGTTCAATATAAAAATCCTAAATGCAAACATTATCATCGAGTTGGCCACATGGGGGATTAGTGTTTTGATCTTCATACTTGTGAGCATTGTGGAAAGCATAATTAATCATCCTTTAGACATATGTTCCAAACATACGGAACTTGCAAGAGTGAACAATCACTATGGGTGGATCACTTCTTGGAAATGGTCATCGACATCCAAGAAGATAATATTTTCATATTCTCACCTTATACTTGACATGGGGGATAATATCAGTGATTGATAGTGAGGATTCAAGTTTTGAAGTCCTATCAATCGAGTAGGAACAAGTGAGCCGGAGTCAGAGCCATATTCCATCAGCATGATTTGGTTTATGGTCTTCCTTAAACCACGATTTCGCAGAATACTTAAATATTTTGCTAGACAATAGTTTGTGGTCATCTTTAAACCGATATTTGAGAGAACTTCCAATGAGCAGAAGACATCATCTTCTAGCTAAATTAGGAAATGTTTCTGGAACCACTGAGCCTTAAATCCAAGTTCAAGAGTTTGTGGTCTTCCTTAAACCACCATCTAGTAGAAGAAATCAATCTCTACTAGACATTTGGTTTATTTTCCTCCCAAAACCACTATATTGATAGAGCACATTCAACCATTGCTAATTGTCCACTTCCATATTTCATCTCTTTACTTGGAATCACATACATCCCTTTGGATTAATGGGGGGATGTTGGAAATCTAATCCATTAGGGTTATGATATTTTGTATTATTCAATTGAGAAAAAATATGAATGTAACAAACCTAATTAACTATGTAATTATCATCAATAATTAGTATTAATTTAATTAATTATTAAAATGACTTTATGAAGACATTATTATAATATTATTAACATTAGTAGATGAAGTAACTAGAACAACCACATTTATGTAGCTGATAAACGCCCATAAGTGTATTTAATTTATAAACCTTAATTCAAATTTATATTAAAATTAGGGTTTTACAATTATTTTTAATTAAATATAATTTTATACATTTTTATATAACATTACAACAGTTATTTTGAATATTGATATATTTATTATAAATGTTTTCTGGTTGAAGTTCAACAAGAGAAGAAAGAAAACCACAGCAAAATATAATTCAGATCGATAGACAGTACCGTTGAATACTAAAAACTAGTTGATCTCATAACATTGTCAATATTATCTTCTTCAAAGTCAAACAAATAAAATTATTTGAATGGCACATGCATATGCTCATCAGATTACCAACACCAATATATATGTATGAGAGACACTAGTGGTTACCAATATTCCTACGCTCCATACTAAAAAGGTATTATTCCCATCGGGCGATACACAGGAAATCTAAATATGTGACAGGCGGGAATAGCTTTCAGTAATACATAAATAAATGACATTGTAATTCATAGCTTCCATAAAATTAATTTTTTATACTGTAATCTGTCATAGCCTCTAGCACTTGCTCTCACACCGTACATTTACCTGCAAAACACAAAATCCAACTTTTATTGATAAAACTGTAGAGAATATTGTTGATGTATCAAAACCCTAAATATTGTGCAGAGTAATGATCTGGGAGCAATGATCCGAGAGCTAGGAGAAATGATGAGCGCTGAAAAGAGCGCTTTCATTTCTTTATGCCACTGTTTTTCAGCAGGCGCGGCGTCCGGTTATCTCAGACCAACCATAAGTTGGAGTACTCGAATTGTTGAATGTGGGAATTAGAGGAGGATTCGAAAGGTCGGTTGGGATTTCAGAGTTGTAACTATTCACCAAATTTGTTTCGGAGTTGTAGCTATTCACCAAATTAAATTTGTGGGCATGATGATCTGTATTATAATTAGATAGAAATGGATTGGAATTACTGCACCTCGTATTCCAACTGCCATCGTATTCCACCTTCCATTGCCATTGGCTTTTAGGACGTCTGGCATCCTCCATTACCAGGCGCGTGTAGAAAATGAAAAGTACCGCCAATATGACAGCTCCAGTCTGCATCCTCCATTACCAGCGCATGTAGAAAATGAAACGTACCGCCAATATGGCAGCTCCAGTCTGTAGCTCTATGCGAGATATGTTTAAACCTAGTGGCTAAAATGTAAATTTAAATATGTGCAAGTTAAAAGGTTAATAGTGAAATAAATATTTAATTTCAGGTAAGTTTGTTAATCATTTAAACTTGGTAATAAGATGGCTGGATAATAATTTATTAATATGATTAAGTAAATGCTAAAAAATAAATACCTTAACTGATGCATTTAAAAATGTTAGGGAGTTATGAACGTTAAATTATAATTATGTTTAAGTAATTGCTAGCCATAAGATTATAATTTATAATTAAAAGATGATTAAATGTGCCCATTTCCAATAGGTATACGTCTATGGGCGTAATTAATGGGAGGGATAAGGTGGTTGAGGAATTAATGGGGGGTAAAGCGGCTGGAGAAATGGATTGGAGGGAGGAAGATAAGGGAGAGGGGAGAACTTGGGGAGGGGGATCTTTTGGTTTTGGGATATTTTGGTTTATGGGAAGGGAAGAAAAATTGGAGAGAAAGAAGGAGGAGGGGAGGAAACATCAGTTTTGTTGGAACAGTTTTGCTTGAGGACTCTCACAAGGGCACAGTTGTTGCGATTCTTAGAGATATGGAGCCAGAGAGGCTCTTCCTAGTTGGTTGAGAGGTTAATATTCAGTTTGGGCCATCAACAACATCATCGGCTTCGGGTTGAGAATCAAGTTGAGGTAAATACCTTATGCATTTTCTTATTGTTGTTAATCATTATACCGTTGTTAATCATTATAATGTTGTTATTATGATGTTAGTATGCTTCTAAACTGCCAATTATTATGCTGGAACAATAATTAAAAAAGTAGGTTAGAAAGAATTTATGTATTTATATTTATTTTATGAGGCTCTTTATTTACAGGCCTTACAAATGGTATCACAGCCTAGTTTCAAAAATGAAACCTATGGCTTACCCATCCTCATAAATGAAATATTATGCTATATGTTCTATAAACAACCCAAAAAAAACATGGATATGCAGCTATGAAGCACTTTAATCACAACTAGTAAATAACCAGAAATAACCGAGAAAAATAAAAATATATATATAAAAGACTACCCACAAGACTGAAATGGAGAGATAGCATGAAAATAACCATGAAATGCCTATGAAAATTTCATGAACTTGTTCACTTGTACAAGTGAAATCCTTGAAAGGAGATATATAAACATAAATAATTCGGCATATTTATATAAATAATATATATATGGAAAATATATAGAAAGAGTGTAAAAAAAAATGTATATATAAATCTCGGCCCGAGGGCCAAGCTCCAACTCCACGCAACCTGCAAGATCCAAGCAACAAAATACCAGTCAACCATGAGGGCGATTGAAAAGGAAAGACAGAATAGACAATATATATATATATATATATATATATATATATATACTAAAGAATGTAACAATAGTAGACCTTGGATGTGGAGAGCCCTTAATGGGCTTCTGCCCATATTTTTGTGAAGAGAATTCATCAAATGGGATGTCCTCCAATTTCACACTAATTGCAAGTATTCTAATAGTTCATTTCACTCTCGACTTCCTATAGTGACCAGATTATCTAACAGGCAGCAAAAAAAAAAAGAGGCGAAACAATGTGACAAGATCAGGAAGACCACTATATTTATTTACATAACAATCATGATATATTGATATACCTGATCATACAGAGTCCATACTTCTCCACTGAGCTTGGATCTACCCTTGGCATCTTTCAGAAGATCCATTCCATGCCGTAATACCTTCTCAGAACACCTGACTTTAATCTTCTTCACGAGACACAGATACTCCCATACATTCCCTCCGCCGTTTTCGACCTGTGACTCCAACCTACTCAACATCAACGCCTTCTTCTGTTGTCCCAGTCCACCCTTTACGTTCTCTTCTTCACTTAGAGATCAATTTTCCTCCTGAAACAAACAAAAAAACACAGTTAATATGAGACGATGTAAAGTATGCATGTAACAACTGCACAGAGAATAATAATGTGATTGGCTCATGTAGAGGGAAACTTAATTTATAAGACTGAAACAAAGTGAAGCGACTGTGCAAAAAAAGGTCAAGAGATACTTGTGGAACTTTAGTCGTTGTATGAAGAACCAACAAGTAAGATATGTATATATGCAAGGTGGGCGCGCTTTCGAGACTCTCCCTCCATTCATCATTCCTCTCAAGATGATGTGAGGGAGATTATTCTTCTTCCCAATGTTCTGGCTGTCGACATAGCCTCCCTTTTCCAGCGCAAACTCACCACAAAGTCAACACCCGAGCATCTACACTTAACACATACGACCACATGATTAACAAGCCTAGCACACCAACGTCCAATGACCAAAGAGCCAAGCCTCTGAGGGAAAGAGAGCATGAGAGCATGTTCTATAGGTCCCAACTAACAACAAGTGTACTTGGCACAAGCCATAAAAAGGGAGCCCACGAAGAGAGAGCATCATTTTGCAGTACGTGTCATAAAAAAATTAAAATATAGCGACCAAACATTAAGGAGAAGCCACGACGGAGCCCACGAGGGAATTATTTGCTCAGTGACCAAGCCACGAAGGAGGAGCCTTCAAAGGGGGTGTTATTGTGCACAACGTGTTTCATTGGGCCTAAGGCTCATAACCAAATCTCCAATTCCAATGTTATACCCCAAGTCCCAATCAAATTTTCAGCTCTTAATCATACCGAAACCTTCGACGCAACCTATGTGCCTCAGTAACAAATGCCTCATGTAATTTAGCCAACACAACATCTGAGGATGTCAACAAAACCTCGGTACGAAGTTCAAGAGGGAAAATTATGAACCAAGGGAAACATTTCTCCCTCCTATTCCAAGAAGATGGTGTCTTCCTCTATGAAATGGTCCAAATCGATGAAATTTCCAGCTCGTAGTCTTCACCAAAACGAAATCACGCTTGAACCTAATTCCAAGTGTAAAGCGCCAAAGAATCTTGTGGGCTTGTCAAATCTTCAAGGCTAGACTTGGGCACCAACAGAGAGATCCCCTTCTCGTTTTCATAACCACCTTCATTTTTCTCTGTATCTTTCATTGTTGGGTGCACTCGCTGGTTATCATCCATCGTCCCAAACCGCTCAGAGAAAGGACTAAGCACCAAAGTTTTTTGGATTTAAGCCCAATCCCAGACAACAGGCCAAGCTCCCGAGAACATTAAGAAGTCACTTGCCAAATTTTACAGCACCACTCACCTGTGGTGCTCATTGCACTCTTGTCATTGCAGAGTAGGGGGGGG
>SNQJ01S0021553.1:27083-68228 GCA_010110895.2 Picea sitchensis
ATATATATATATATATATATATATACTTATAGATATTGATGATGTTTAAATTGCATAGAACTATACAAAATATCTAATGTATTTACACACAAAAGGCAGTCTGTCGACCTCTTGATTTACATGCAATTCAAATACTTTTCATCAACAGTCTATTTAAAGGACATAGAAAATTATAGTCCTCTCTATGGTAGCAAATCTAGAAGAAAAATTTCCAATATATATTTAATGCATGCCATCATACTGTTTAAGTCAGAGACCATATTGTTAAGGGTTTTATCCCCTATTCAATCTATTTATTTTATGAAGGATTTAAGATACAATTAACCAGATTATCTATGGAACCATGGAACAAAAGCTATCATAATAATAGTACCCTAACACGACACTATGTACCGCTATGAACAAAACCTGGAAACTGAGACTTAAATGTCGAGAGTCGGAATTCGAGTACCTTTCGAGTGTGGCGAGCTCATGGATCTAGTTGAGTAGAGTGAGTAATTCCTGCAAAAATAAAGATTTGAAAATTAGTAAATTAGTGTTAAGGGTTAATTAATGCCAGAATAAATATTGAATATTTCAATTACAAGAACAATACTTAGCTTGAGACTTTGGGCGCGAGTGCTTCCCATCGGTGTCACTGAGCAAAATTCCCATAGGTCCGAGGGGATGAGAGGAACTGCAAAATTCTGATGGGTACCCTCGCAAAGTAAATAGGGATCCCATAATTAGTTTGGTAACTGAAAATCTTAATTCTGGAATTGTAGATAAGCAGGAAAAACAACGCCAAACCTTTAATAATTTGATAATCTAACCAATTCATACAGATCATACATGTTACACAGAGGTGTCTAACGCCCTTCTAATATTACATTTTTTATGTTTTACGTTGAGGGGATGTAACAGTCAAGTTTTTGTTTCGAACATAGAAATATAGGCACATAGAAAATTATAAGTAATTTACTTGAATCAAGTTAGAGCCGAACTATTAAATCAATGGCTCAAAAGATAACAAACAGATGGAAAATTATTAAATATGTAAGCTACAATGCATAAACATAACTGTAAATTTGCACAGTATGGAGTATGTCCCACAGAATTTCCCAGAATTTCACATAAACCGCCCTTTTCCTCTATGCTAAAGAAGTTAAATTAGGTATGTAAATCACAAAAAATTCCAGAACTGAGAGTATGGTAAATCCTTTAAGACAGTTTAAATTATGGAATAATAAAACAGTGGAAGTCTTGGGACTATAATATCCTCCGCACAGGTTTGAGCAAGATAATTCGATCTAGTTATTAAAATTACCCAGTGACAAGGAAAAGCTTATCGCAATCACAGGATTGAATTATGACTTTATAACTTCTATTGTCAAAGAATGTGTTTTTTTTTACCGTGAGTTCAGATGCGTAACCTCTTCCTGAGTCGGCTCGAAAGCTCTTTTCAAAAAATAAATAATAAATATGCAACCTATTCCTACAGATTTTTCCTTCGACCAACTTAGGAATGACCGTAGAGAAATAATGGACCAAGCGGATTCTTAGAAGAGAGGTATGTCATGAACCCCCTTTTTTTTATTCAAATATAAGCGATAAAATTCGAGGTCCAATATTGCTGGAAAGAACCCTCACATTTTGGCAAAGATAAATTTTGGTAGCACACACAGAGAATAACTATATGTTGTCACTCACACAGGAAACTTTAGGTATGAAATGTTAGGGTTATTGTAGAACCCCGAGAATATTTCATGCTCAGGTGTTTCCACATTCAATGTGTCGTGAGCGAACTTCAAAACAAAAAACGTACTAGACTAAACTGTAAGGAGGACTCTGAGGATACCTACTACCAACAATGGAACTAATAATACAATGGGGCTATCCCTGAACTCAAACAAATGGAACTGCCTAGTAAACGACTTATAGAACTTCAACGAGAGCATGAGTGAAGGGTGGTTACTTCATAGTAAAGGCAAGTATCGTGACCACTGTGAGATGGGTTACAGTCATACAACACACTGAGCAGGGATGGAATATACCCAGAAAATAAATGATAAGCGAGACTCAACTCATTAGTTACTAAAAAAAAATCATTAACGACTGCTCTTTGAACTACTTACTCATAGGATAGCACAATCATTAGAGTAGAGGTGAGCTTACCTGGTAAAGGAGAAGAACTAGACAAATGTGTATCCATCTTCTTGTTGTACATAGAACAGGAGCCTTTCTAGTCAGCTTCCAATTTTTATGCACAGAGAAAACCTTGTGGAGGTTAATGCGGGGAGGTTTTACAAAAATGCATAGGAACCAAAGGAAGTTTGAGACTTAGTTACCAGGTATCTCTCACATTAGAGTAATGGCAAGGGAAGGTGTGGGTACAGTGGCCATGTGAATAAACATGATTGGTGCATCCACATTGGTCACAAACAACCTAGGATCGATACTGTTGCAGAACCCTAATAGATTTCTGAGCCAGAGACGTTATGACAATTACGGACCAGTCTTCTTTTGCATTTAACCAATCCATAAAGATTTTTAGTGCAAATACCTATCTTTTAGCCAGACTGAGGTATTGTTGGACAAAAGGAATGGGGTCGGACTCTACAGGGCATCGGGTCTAGTGTTGAATTGTCATGATTGGTGGGATGTTGAACCTTAGTGCTAAACCTCGACATCCCAATCAACCATGTTATATATATAACTAACATGTGACTCAAGTTCCCTCTAACTACCAGGATAAAGGTTTTAACAAAATCAAACTGCCAAGAACGACTACTTAAATAACAGTCAGAACGCATTGTTAGTAATGGCATAGGGGTCGAGAATAGACCCGTATACTTTTCATAACTGATAACGTGGAAAAATCTAAGTAAAACCTATGTTAACATAATTAACGAATTCGGAAATACACTACCTTGCCCGACTATAAGCCTAATAAATACATTTATTTACTCATAGAAAACTATGGTAAGGATTGTATGTCCACCAGTATTTTCAACGAGTATTATGCATGGGTTTTAAAGTATAGATAAGAAAATAATGCTTTTGTAAGGGAATGTGTTATGGAAAGTTAGTGGTACTCCTTTATTGGACATGAAGTGGAGGGTGTTAGGATTTGGTTAAAAGTGAAATCCATGTTTAGGATAGATTTCCTATAGACAGGTGGAGATAACCAAATCACAGTTCTTTCATGGATAGATAAATCTCTTGTCGGTTGAGACAACTATTGTGATATGCATTGAATTAATTTAATAATCTTGACTTCGTGAGAAGGTCAATAGCTTGTTATTAGAAATTACAATTTTAAAACGATTAAATATATCAGAGTAAAGAAGTATTAATGCACCTATCATTTTTTTTATTTTGGTAAATTTGGGGTTCATTACATATGGTATCAGAGAAAAGGTTACATCACTTATTCCTTAAACAGGGCCAAAAATGTTTGTTTAGCACATGCTTTATATTTAATGAAAAACTAACCAAATTCTTACTGTTACAAACAGAAAAACTTTATTCTATTTTGTTAATGGAAGCGCATAATGAAGAGTAGATCAGACTCCCGATCAAGGACCTCCTGGAGGTCTGGACAAAACAGTGAATGAAGTTTCGTCACCCAAGTTCTAGAAACCATGAGAAACCTTATTGTGGAACTACAAGTTTTCAAAGAAGAAAATGAGAAACTGAAAAATAACAACAAGAACAATAGGAAATAAATGAAGTATTGTTTCATAGCATAGTAACAAAGAAGATCCCAAAAGAAAATAATGAGGAAGAAGAGGTCAGCAAAAGAGCCTCCAAAAATTATGGTCCTGAAGCAGAAAAAGGTGACAGCTCTTCTGAAGACACACCATCAGCAGAAGATAAAACAACCACAGGAAGAAAGAGGAAATAGGTGTACCACCTGGAGGGAGAGTTTAAGAAAATCAAATCGTCCAATTTTGATGGGGAATCTAGGACAGGGGAGGAGGCTGAAGCATGGTTATTAGACATAAAAAAATATTTCCAGATCTACAATTATTTCAGTAACATGAAGGTCAAAATGGTCATCTATAACCTGAAAGGAAAAGAAAGTATATGGTGGCAGGACCTAAACTTGGCCAAGGGCCTAAAAGAAAAACAGATGGAGTGTTCATATTTCAAGAAATACTTTAAGAAACAATATTTGTCTGAAATTTACTTTGAAAGAAAGACCAAAGATTTTTATGAGCTACGGCTCAGTCAAATGACTATGGATGACTTGATAAACAAATTACTGGAATTATTAAGGTTCGTACCTTATATCTGGGAGGACAAAGTAAAAATCCAGCGGTTGCTAAGATTCTTACCACAGTCCTATAAGGATAGAATCAAGTTTGACAACCCCAAGACCTTAAGCAAAGTTTTCAGAAAGGCCTGAATGTGTTACGATCAATACAAACAGTGTTCTGAGCTTCCCAAGGCTTCGAAAGACAAGAAACAAGACAGAATGAACCAGCGAAAGAAGGGATATCAACCAGCCCCTTTCCAGAATGAAATAAATAACTTTCCAAGGAAATATTTTCATGCCAATAAATAAAACACCCAAGGGGGAGGTAAACCAGTTAATCTGGTAACCAAGAAGTTTGGGGACAGTCCCAAAGAACCATTAAAATGTTGGGAATGTGGAGAACCTCACTTAAGGAGGAATTGTCCACATCTTACTTCTGCAACAAGAACCACAATTCACAACCTGCAAGAGGCCTCTACAATGGGATATGTGGGAAGAAGTGTACAGAGGATCAATGCAGTCGTGGACGGCCAAAAAGCCGACCACCGGTCCACTACAGTGGAAGTTGAAGGTAAATTTAACAATAATCATGTTTTTGTATTAATTGATCCAGGAGCTACCTTGAGTTATGTTGCTCCTAGTGTAGTGGATTCAAATAAACTTAAGAAACTAAGGCATACAAAGTCTTGGCTAGTACAACTAGCAACAGGAACAAAAACGAAGGTAACGGAATTTGTTTCTGATTGTGAGTTCAGTTTGGATGGTCAAAACACAAAGATAAATCTGAATATTCTATCGTTAGGGTCTTATGATATAATTATTAGAATGGACTGGTTAGAGAGGCATAAAGCAGTTTTGGATTGTTATGAAAAATCACTCACTTACAAAGGCAAAACAAACATTGTTAGGAAAGTACAAGGAATACGAAAAACCGGTCTCAGTTAGACAGATTTCATCAATGAAATTTAAGAAGTGCATGATTAAAGGTTGTTAGAATTATCCTATACAAGTGACAAATCTGTTGGAAAAAGAAAATAAACCTAGCTTAGAAGATTTTGTCGTCTTATAGGAATTTAGAGACTTTTTCGTAGACGAAATACCTAAACTTCCCCAAGAACAGAGATAGACTTCTCTATTGATCTGCTACCTGGTTTAGCCCCTATATCTAAGGCACCCTACAGGATGAGTTTACCTGAGTTAACAGAGTTAAAAATTTAACTACAAGAACTGTTGGATAAGGAATACATCAAACCAAGTGTCTCACAATGGGGAGCACTAGTCCTGTTTGTTAAAAAGAAAGACAGGACTCTAAGGTTATGTATTGATTATAGACAGCTAAACAAAATGACTATTAAGAACAAATACCCCCTACCTAGAATCAATGATCTGTTTGACGAAGTGGGAGGGGCAAAGATTTTTTCAAAATTGGATTTAATATATGTTTATCACCGGGTCAGAATAAAGGATGAAGACATAAGTAAAACAATGTTTAGAACGAGATATGGACATTATGAATTTGTTGTTGTATCATTTGGTATCACTAACGCACTAGCAACGTTTATGTGTTTAATGAACAACATTTTTAGTCAATATATGGATAAGTTTGTTTTGGTATTTATTGAAAATATCCTAGTATATTCGAAAACAGAAGAATAAAATGAAGAACATCTAAGGATAGTATTGCAAACTTTAAGAAAACACAAGTTGTATGAAAAATTTGACAAATGTGACTTTTATCAAAAGAAAATACAGGACCTAGGACATGTAATATCTGAAGAAGGTATTGTAGTCGACCGAGAGAAGATAAGAGCCATCATGGAATGGCCTATCCCCAAGGATGTAGCGGATATCCGGTCATTCATGGGAATCATCGAGTAATACCATAGATTTATAGAAGGATTCTATAAGATTTCATGCCCTATAACATCCCTACAGGAAAAGGGAACCAAGTTTAAATGGTCACATAAGTGTCAAGATAGTTTTAATAAGTTAAAAGAACTTTTAACAACCACACCCATTTTAAGGGTAGTAGACCTGGATAAAGACTTCATAGTCTATGTGGATACGAGCAAAGAAGAATTGAGAGGAATCCTAACCCAAGAAGGGCACGCTATTTTCTACGAGTCCCAAAAACTAAAAGAACACGAATGAAACTACGTCACTCGCGACTTGGAATTAGCAGTTCTCATCCATGCATTAAAAATGTGGTGACACTATATAATGGGCAAAAAAAATTGTTGCTAACTGATAACAGCGGTGTGAAATTCTTGTTTAGTCAACCAGATCTTAACGCAAGGCAAGCAATATGGTTGGCCTTCTTGAGCAAATTTGATTTCAAGGTAAGACACATCAAGGGTAAGGAAAACAAAGTGGTAGATTCTTTAAGTAGAAGAATTCATGGGCTATTTGAGATAAACATTAGCAGGGAAGAAAGAGACTTTGAGCAAAGGATAAAGGCTGCAAGTAATAATGAAGAAAAATACATTAAAACAGTGGCAAATTTATAAAATAATGCAAAAAATTTAGACAAAACAAATATGATTGTGGACATAAATGGGCTACTAAGATTCAAAAATAGGTTATACATACCATATTCTGTCGATTTAAAGTTAACCGTTTTTGACGAAGTACATAAGAGGCCATATTTTGGTCATATGGGGTACCAAAAAATGGTAACAGCATTGAGGAAGTTGTTTTATTGGCCTAACATGAAAGGCGAGACAACAGGATACTTGTCTAAGTGCCTAGATTGTCAACAGATGAAGGTTGAACACTAACACCCAGCTGATATGTTACAACCTCTACCTGTACCAGAATGGAAATGGGAGACTATATCACTGGATTTTATTACAGGTTTGCCTAGAACTCAAAAACATAATGATTCAATTATGGTAGTAATTGATAAGCTTATCAAGTCTGGACATTTTATTCCTGTAAAATCTACTTATAAATCCATTAACATCGCTAAAATATTCATGAAGGAAATTTTTAGACTGCATGGTATTCCTAAAATGGTGATTTCGGATAGAGACATAAAATTTACATATACATTTTGGAAAGAATTGTTTTCATGTTTGAATACTAACTTGAATTTCAACACAATCTACCATCGACAAACGGGTCGACAAACTGAATGAACAGAGTCGTCGTCCAATTAAAAGTGACATGGAAGTAGTTTAGTCCGAAGGAGGCCACTTGGGAATTGGAGGAAGATTTGCAGAAATCTTATCCAACCCTATTCCGAGAAAGGAGCTAACACTAAGGATAGTGTTGTACTTAAGGGGGAAAGGATGTAATATCCCCAAAAATAAATTATTATTAAATTATGTATGCACTTAGGAATTATTTCCGTTTTTCGAAAATTCGAATTTGGAAAATTATTGTCATTTATGGCAATTCCGAATTTAGAATTTGGTTAATTTTAATTAATTATTGTGACTGTTGGGCAAAGATTTGATTTTCCCAACCAACTCTTTGACTATGAAACTTGTAAGAGACAAATATTTTTTACATTTATTGCTGAGGGACAAATGGAAAATCCAGGTTGAAATCCGTTGACCATGACTCCATGAGTGGGGAACAGGCTTGAACTACCTCAGGGTTGAATTTTACAAGAGGAAAATAAGGAATTTGGCCATTGGGAGCCCCTAAAAATCAGGGATTTGTAAAGCTGCGAAAATTCCCAAGGGGAAAAAACCTAGGCATTGGATGCTTTTGCATATAGAGCATATGGGAGGAGGTAGGACATTGCCTAGTATGATAGGAAAAGGATATCAATTGTTGTTATGAGCATTGTTTTCTGAGTGTAAGGCAAGGAGAATTTCTAATCTGAAGGAGGATATAGCGAAGAGGAGTTGCAGGGTTCTCCCGCATGGATTCATGGTCAGGCTAGGGGGTGAACGAAGCAAGTAGATTGGTTGTTCTGTTCTATGGTTGGGTGGAACTTCGTTTTTCCATTTGTTGTCCCAACACTTTGTTCAGATATGTACCTCTACTTATTGTTATGTTGGTTTTTTTACGTTTTTTAGCTGGTAGAATAAAATGAATTGTAGGATCATTTTGTATAGTTTGATTTTATTCTTTTAGTAAAGTAAACAAGCTACTGTGTGGGTGGATTGTAAATAAATTGATTTAGGTAAATATATGCATACATAGAATGGGCAATCAAGTTAAATGATGCATAATTAATGTTTGGAATCATCAACGTTACCATATACTTATAGATAGGTATAGACATTTAGCTCGAGGGTTATTGGCCTATTGTAAAGGCTAAATGAATTCTGGAAAAAAAAAACCACACAGACAAGAGATAAACATATATATATACTTATAGATATTTATGATGTTTAAATTGCATAGAACTGTACAAAATATCTAATGTATTCACACACAGAAGGAAGTGTGTCGACCACTTGAGTTACATGCAATTCAAATACTTTTTATCAACAGTTTATTTAAAGGACATAGAAAATTATAGTCCTCTCTATGGTAGCAAATCTAGAAGAAAAATTTCCAATATATATTTAATGTATGCCATCATACTATTTAAGTCAGAGACCATATTGTTAAGGGTTTTCTCCCCTGTTCAAAACTGTTCGATATGTTTATTCCATGAAAGATTTAAGATACAATTAACCAGGTTATCTATGGAACCCTAGAACAAAAGCTATCACAATAATAGTACCCTAACACGACACTCTGTACCGCTATGAACAGAACCTGGAAACTGAGACTTAAACACAAAGAGTCAAAACTCGAGTACCTTTCGAGCGTGGTGAGCTCGTGGATCCAGTTGAGTAGAGTGAGTAAGTCTTGCAAAAAGAAAGAGTTGAGAATTACTAAATTAGTGTTAAGGGTTAATTAATGCCAGAATAAATATTGAATATTTCAATTACAAGAAGAATACTTAGCTTGAGACTTTGGGCGTGAGTGCTTCCCATCGAAGTCACTGAGCAAACTGCCCACAGGTCCGAGGGGAGGAGAGGAACCAAAAAATTCTGACGGGTACCCTCGCAAAGTAAACATGGGTACCATTGTTAGTTTGGTAATAGAAAATCTTAATTCTGGAATTGTAGATAAGCGAGAAAAACAATGCCAAGCCTTTAATACTTTGATAATATAACCAATTCATACAGATCATACATGTTACACAAAGGTGTCTAACACCCTTCTGATATTACATTTGTTATGTTTTATGCTAAAGGGATGTAACAGTCAAGTTTTTGTTTCGACCACAGAAATATAGGCACATTGAAAATTATAAGTAATTTACTTGAATCAAGTTAGAGCCAAACTATTAAATCAATGGCTCAAAAGATAACAAATAGATGGAAAATTATTAAATATGTAAGCTACAATGCATAAACAGAATTGTAAAGTTTGCATAGTATGAAGTATGTCCCACATAATTTCCCAGTCAGACTGTAGATAGGATGGAGAGTTATTGTTCTCGTATTTATTAAACTTACAAACTGATGATAAAGAAAATACAGTCAAGAACAGAATTATGGACACATAAACCGCCTTTTTCCTCTACGCCAAAGAAGTTTAATTAGGTAAGTAAATCGCAAAAAAATCCAGAACGGAGAGTATGGTAAATCCTTTAAGACAGTTTAAATTATGGAATAATCACACAGTGGAAGTCCTAGGACTATAATATTCTTCGCACAAGTTCGAGCAAGATAATTCGATCTAGTTATTAAAATTACCCAGCGACAATAAAAATCTTATCGCGGTCATAGGATTGAATTATGACTTTACAACTTCTATTGTCGAAGAATACAATTTTTATTACCGTGAGTTCAGATGCGTAACCTCTTCCCGAGTCGACTTGAAATCTCTTTTCAAAACATAAAGAATAAATATGCAACCTATTCCTACAAAGTTTTCCTTCGACCAACTTAAGAATGACCGTAGAGAAAGATTGGACCAAGCAGATTCTTAGACGAGAGGTATGTCATGAACCCCCTTTTTTTTATTCAAAGATAAGCGATAAAATTTGAGGTCCAATCTTGCTGGCAAAAACCCTCACTTTTTGGAAAAGATAAATTTTGGTAGAACACACAGAGAATAACTATACGTTGTCACTCACACAAGACACCTTAGGTATGAAATGTTAGGTTTACTGTAGAAACCCCGAGCAAACTTCATCCTTGGGTGTTTCGGCATTCGATGTGTTGTGAGCGAACTTCAAAACAAAAAACGTATCAGACTAAACTGTAAGGAGGAGTCAGAGGATATCTACTACTGACAAAGGAACTAATAATACGATGGGGCTATCCTTGAACTCAAACAAACTTAACCGCCTAGTAAAAGACTTATAGAACTTCAACGAAGAGCACGGGTTAAGGGTGGTTACTTCATAGGAAAGGCCAGTATCATGACCATTGTGAGATGGGTTACAATCATACAACACCCTGAGAAGGGATGGAATATACCCAGAAAATAAATGATAAGCGAGACTCAACCCATTAGTTACTGAAAAACTTTAATTAACAATTGCTCTTTGAACTACCTACTCATGAGATAGCATAATCATTAGAGTAGAGGTGAGATTATCTTGTAAAGGAGAAGAACCAGACGGACGTGTATCCATCTTCTTGTTGTACACAGAACATGAGCCTTTCTAGTCACCTTCCAGTTTTTACACACAGAGAAAACCTTGCAAAGCTTAACGTGGGGAGGCTTTACAAAAATGCATAGGAGCCAAAGGAAGTTTGAGACTTAGTTACCAAGGACTTCTCACATCAGAGTAATGGCGAGGGAAGGTGTGGGTACAGTGGCCATGTGAATAAACAAACTTGGCGCATCCAAATTGGTCACGAGCAACCTAGGATCAGGATTGTTACAGAACCCTAATAACTTTATGATCTAGAGACGTTATGACAATTACGGACCAATCCATTTTAGCATTTAACCAAGCCTTAAAGACTATTAGTGAAAATCCTTGTCTTTTAGTCAGACTGAGGTATTGTTGGACAAAAGGAATGGGGTCAGACTCGAGAGGGCATTGGGTCTATTTTTTACTTGTCATGACAGGTGGGATGTTGAACCTTAGCACTAAACCTAGAAATCCCAATCAATTATGTTATATATATAACTGACGTGTGAGTCAAGTTCCCTCTAACTACCAGGTTATAGGTTCTAACAAAAATAAAACTACCAAGAACGACCACTTAAATAACAGTTAGAACGCATTGTTAGTAATGGAATAGGGGTCGAGAATAGACACGTATACTTTTCATAACCAGTAGTGTGGAAAACTCTAAGTAAAACCTGTGTTAACATAATTAACAAATTCAGAAATACACTACCTTACCTGATTATAAGCCTAATAAATACATTTATTTACTCATAGAAGACTATGGTAAGGAGTGTATGTCCACCAGTATTTTCAACAATTATTATGCATGGGTTTTAAAGTATAGATAAGAAAATAATACTTTTGTAAGGGAATGTGCTATGGCAAGTTTGTGGTATTCCTGCATTGGACATGAAGTGGAGGGTATTAGGATTTGGTTAAAAGCAGAATCCATGTTTAGGATAGATTTCCTATAGATTGGTGGAGACAACCAAATCACATTTTTTTCATTGATAGATAAATCTCTCGTCGGTTGAGACGACTATTGTGATATGCATCGAATTAATTTAATAAGCTTGACTTCGTGAGAAGGTCAACAACTTGTTGTTAGCAATTACAGGTTTAAAATGATTAAATATATCAGAGTAAATAAGTATTAATGCACCTATCATTTTTTTTTTATTTAGGTAAATTTGGGGTTCATTACATATGGTATCAAAGAAAAGGTTACAACACTTGGACTTTAAACAGGGCCGAAAATGTTTGTTTAGAACATGCTTTCTTTTTAATGAAAAACTAACAAAACTCTTACAGTTACAAACATAAAAACTTTATTCTATTGTGATAATGGAAGCACAGAATGAAGAGGATATCAGACTTGAGGAGAATTCAAGAAAGGACCTCCTAGAGGGCCTGGGAAGAACAGTGAAGGAAGTTTCACCAACCAGGTTCTAGAAACCATGAGAAACCTTATTGTGGAACTACAAGTTTTCAAAGAAGATAGTGAAAAAACTGAAAAAATCACAACAAGAACAGTAGAAAATAAATGAATTACTGTTGCGTAGCATAGTAACAAAGAAGAGCCCAAAAGACAATAATGAGGAAGAAGAGGTCAACAAAAGAGCCTCCAATAATTTTGGTGTTGAAGAAGAAAAAGGGGACAACTCTTCCGAAGGCACACCATCAGCAGAAGATAAAACAACCACAGGAAGAAAGAGGAAATAGGTGGACCACCTGGAGGGAGAGTTTAAGAAAATCAAACCGTCCACGTTTGATGGGGAATCCAGGACAGGGAGGAGGTTGAAGAATGGTTATTAGACATAAAAAAGTATTTCTAGATCTACAATTATTCCAGCAACATGAAGGTCAGAATGGTCATCTATAACCTGAAAGGAAAATATATTATATGGTGGTAGGACCTGAAGTTGGCCAAAGGCCTAAAGGAAAAATAGATGGAGTGGTCGGATTTCAATAAATACTTTAAGAAACAATATTTGTCTGAAAGTTACTATGAAAAAAAGACCAAAGAGTTTTATGAGCTATGACTCGGTCAAATGACTATGGATGACCTGATAAACAAATTCCTAGAATTATTAAGGTTTGTACCTTATATCCAGGAGGAAAAAGTAAAAATCCAGCGGTTCCTAAGTTGCTTACCACAGTCCTATAAGTACATAATCGAATTTGAAAACCCCAAGACCTTAAGCAAAGTTTTCATAAAGGCCCGAATGTGTTACAATCAATACAAACTGTGGTTTGAGCTTCCCAAGGCTTGGAAAGACAAGAAACATGACATAATGAACCAACAGAAGAAGGGATATCAACCAACCCCTTTCTTAAATGCAACAAAAAACTTTCCAAGGAAATATTTTCATCCCAATAACTAGAACACCCAATGGGGAGGTAAACCAGTTAATCTGGGAACCAAGAAGTTTGGGGACATCCCCAAAAAACCATTAAAATGTTGGGAATGTGGATAACCTCACTTAAGGAGGAACTATCCACGTCTTACTTCTGCAGCAAGAACCACAGTTCACAACCTGCAAGAGGCCTCTATAGTGGGCAATGTATATAGAAGCATGCACAAGATCAATGCAGTCGTGGATGGACGACAAGTTGACCACCAGTCTACTGTAGTGGAAGTTGAAGGTAAAGTTAACAATAATCATGTTTTTGTTTTAATTGATCCAAGAGCTACCTTGAGTTATGTTTCTCCTGGTGTGTTGGATTCAAATAAACTTAAGAAAGTAAGGCATACAAAGTCTTGGATAGTACAATTAGCAATAGAAACAAAAAGAAAGGCAACATAATTCTTTTCTGATTGTGAGTTCAGTTTAGATGGTCAAAACACAAAGATAAATCTAAATATTCTATTGTTAGGGTCTTACGATATAATTATTGGAATGGACTGGTTAGAGATGCATAAAGTAGTTTTGGATTGTTATGAAAAATCACTCACTTACAAAGACGAAAACAACACCGTTAGGACAATACAAGGCATACAAAAACCTGTCTCAGTTAGACAGATTTCAGCAATGCAATTTAAGAAGTGCATGAGTAAAGGTTGTCAGATTTATTCTATCCAAGTGAAAAATCTGTTGGAAAAAGAAAATAAAACTATCCTAGAAGATTTTGTCATCTTATAGGAATTTAGAGACTTGTTCATAGACGAAATACCTGAACTGCCCCCTAGAAGAGAGATAGACTTCTCTATCGATATGCTAACTGGTTCAGCCCCTATATCTAAGGCACCCTACAAGATGATTTTACCTGAGTTAACAAAGTTAAAAATTCAACTACAAGAACTGTTGGATAAGGAATACATCAGAACAAGTGTCTCATCATGGGGAGCACCAGTCATGTTTGTTAAAAAGAAAGACGAGACTCTAAGGTTATGTATTGATTATAGACAGCTAAACAAAATGACTATTAAGAACAAATACCCCCTACCTAGAATCAATGATCTGTTTGACCAAGTGGGGGGGGAAGATGTTTTTGAAATTGGATTTAAGATATGGTTATCACTAGGTCATAATAAAGGATGAATACATAAGTAAAACAGTGTTCAGAACGATATATGTACATTATGAATTTGTTGTTGTACTGTTTGGTTTCACTAACGCACCAACAACATTTATGTGTTTAATGAACAACATTTATAGTCAGTATCTGGATAAGTTTGTTTTGGTATTTATTGACTATATCCTAGTATATTCGAAAATAGAAGAAGAACACGAAGAACATCTAAAGATGGTATTGCAAACTTTAAGAAAACACAAGTTGTATCCAAAATTTGACAAATGTGACTTTTATCAAAAGAAAATACAGGACCTGGGACATGTAGTATCTAAAGAAGGTATTGCAATTGACCAAGAGAATATCAGAGCCATCATGGAATGGCCTATCCCCAAGGATGTAGTGGATATCTGGTCATTCATGGGAATCATCGGGTACTACTGCAGATTTATAGAAGGATTCTCTAATATTTCATACCCTATAACATCCCTACAGAAAAAGGGAACCAAGTTTAATTGGTCACAGAAGTGTCATGACCATTTTAATAAGTTAATAGAACTGTTAACAACTGCACCCATTTTAAGGGTAGCAAACTCGGATAAAGACTTCACAGTCTGTGTGGATGTGAGAAAAGAAGGTTTGGGAGGCGTCCTAACCCAATAAGGGAATGTTATTTGCTACGAGTCCCAAAAACTAAAAGAACACGAATGAAACTATGTCACTCATGACTTGGAATTAGCAGTTGTCATCCATGCATTAAAAATGTGGCGACACTATATAATGGGCAGAAAATGTTTGTTGCTAACTGATAACAATGGTGTGAAATTCTTGTTTAGTCAACCAGATCTTAATGCAAGGAAAGAAATATGGCTCGCCTTCTTGAGAGAATTCGATTTCAAGGTAAGACACGTCAAGGGTAAGGAAAACAAAGTGGCAGATACTTTAAGTAGATTAATTCATGGGTTGTTTGAGATAAACATTAGCAGGGCAGAAATCGACTTTGAGCAAAGGATAAAAGGCTACAAGTAATAATGATGAAAAATACATTAAAATAGTGGAATATTTACAAAATAATGCAGAAAATTTAGATAAAACAGATCTAAGTTTGGACAAAGATGGGCTACTAAGATTCAAAAAAAGTTTATACATACCAGATTCAGCTAATTTAAAGTTAATAGGTTTTTACGAAGTACACAAGAAGCCATATTTCGGTCATCCGGGGTACCAGAAAATGGTAACAACATTGAGGAAGATGTTGTATTGGCCTGACATGAAAGGCGAGACAGCATAATACTTTTCTAAGTGCCTATATTGTCAACAGGTGAAGGCTAAACACCATCACCCAGACAGTCTGTTACAGCCTCTACCTATACTAGAATGGAAATGGGAGACTATATCACTGTATTATATTACAGGTTTTCCTAGAACTCAAAAACATAATGATTCAATTATGGTAGTAATTGATAAGATTAGCAAGTCTTCACATTTTATTCATGTAAAATCTACTTATAAATCCATTAACATCGTTGAAAAATTCATGAAGGAAATTTTTAGACTTCATGGTATTCCTAAAATGGTGATTTCAGATAGAGACGTAAAATTTACATCTACGTTTTGGAAAGAATTCTTTGCAGGGTTGAATACTAACTTGAATTTCAACACAAGCTACCATCCACAAACAAATGGGCAGACTAAACGAACGAACCAATTCATGGAAGATATGCTACAAATGTACGTAAGGACGAAACCAAGTAAGTGGGAAGACTACCTGCACTTGGTGCAATTTGCATACAATAATGGTTACTAGACATCGGCTAAGATGATCCCCTTCAAAGTACTGTACGACAGAAAGTGTACAACTCCAATTAGCTGGGATAACCCAGTTGACAGAATCATGGTGGGACCAAAAATGCTCCAGGAAATGGAGAATATGGTAAGAAAAGTACAATAGAATTTAAAAGAGGCACAAGACAGACAGAAAAGTTACATGGACCTGAAAAGAAGACACTAGGAATTTCAAGTTGGAGACCATGTGTATTTAAAATTCAAAGCAAGAAGAATTTCATTAAAGCTAGAAAACTATTCAAAGTTGGCGCCCAGGTTTTGTGGCCCCTTCGAGATCTTAGCTCGAATTGGACCCGTGGTGTATCAAATTGCTCTTCCTGCAAATCTAAGAATTCATAATGTATTTCATGTTTCTTTGTTAAAAAATTATGTTCGTGATCCTACTCAAATGATCGATTGGAACATGGTGCAGGTGGTGTTATAACCCTATAATTTATAGGATCAATTGGTGACTGAAATGTTATCTCTTTAGTGTTTTTGTTTGTCAAATGATTTTTCATTCTGCAAATAATTTGAGGAAAAAGAAAGAAAAAGAAAAGAAAAGAAAAGAAAGAAAAAAGAAAAGAAAAAGAATAAAAGAGGGCATAAAAGAAATTCAACAGAGCCCCATGCAATAACAATGACTTGGTCCATACCTTTCAAGCATGGCCAAGTTCTTTTAAATTGATGTTGATAGGAGTAGTGTATAAGCTTGGCTAAATTGTTTAATCTTAGCCAAGTGATCTAGGTTAGTTAGTGAATAAATATGACCAGACTGTCTAATCTTGGTCAGATAGCCCCAGGGTAGAGTAATTTCTTAGTCCAACAGTTTAATATGGGCTAATTGTCATAGGTAATTAGGTTAGAACATAGGGTAGTTTGCTTTATTTAAATAAAACCAGCTCGATGATCAATGTTGAACCATGTCTTTGAGGTTTAAAAGGTTTGATGTCTAACCCCTTGGTGATAGAAACATGGAAAAGCTTGGGAAAACCCACGATATGCACTTATCCTAAGTTTTTTTGGGCGCATATTCTTTCACGCTCACAATTATACATAGCTCATGTATCAACGACTCAGATGTTCACACCCAGATCTACGGTGGACAAGTCTTTCCGGATCCCCCCGACTGTTCTACCTTTAACGGTGGGGGGGGGTCTGGAATTGGAGATAATATATGTGCACATCTGGACAGCTCAAGCTTCAGCGCTTAGTTCTACGGTCTCTATTGGATTCCGGACCCCCCATCTGTTCTGATTTTAATAGAGGGGGGAGGGGGGGTCCAGAATGTGTTTTAAAGATTGCGCACAAATCTGCAGTCGAAAGGATAGCATGCAAATCAACAACTCATGGTATTTTTCGAACCCCCCCGACCGATCTACCTTTAATGATGGGGGGGGAGGTCTGAAATGGAATTTTACTTTGGCAAGCCCCCTATCTATATGTGGCATGAATCCATTGGACCCAAATCCCACTACCTATTACTGTCTGACATACCTCATCACCTCATGTCATCATTATCCACCTTTTTTGTAAGAGTCACCTCCCATAACTCTGTTAGTCTTTCTCCCTTGTTCACTCGTGGAAAGTCCCTTCACCATGGTTTTTGTCCCCCAATCGATACCTTCCATGTCACTCAACCATACACTTCAGTCGTTGTCACCTGCCATCTCACGCTCTAAATGACCCGTTGGCCATTTATTACTGGCTAACTTATCCGTTAACCAGCTAACCTGTCTCCCGCGCCCAACGGATTCCTGTTTACTCAAAACTACCCTAACCTTTCACTCCCTCACCATTTACCCAGTCGTCACTCCAGATAATTTTCCTTGTTTTCCTCTGCGTTACAGTCAGCCACCCACATCTATAGTCACCCCGCTAACTTTTGTTTTATTTGCAGGTATTGTTACTGTGATGGCGCCAAAGTCAAAGAGAACAGAAGGTGAAGAGAATCCTTCTCTCCCGCCTCCTGTCGACCTTGACAGGATTCCTTTGGCTGACAAAGACTACTTAATCGCAGACACAAGATGCCATTTCGACTTCGCAAACCTATAGTCATGGCTTAAAGAAGTTTTCCTCCACCAGAGTGACAAAATTGGGCTCTGGGAATCCAATCTACCTTTGTATCTTTTCCTCCAGATTCACCACTTCCCAGAATTCACCCTCAAGTGCCAAGCCCATTATATCCCCGAACAAAGAGCCATTGTGTCCTCATCCGGGGAAATTATTTTCCTCATCACACCAGAAACCATCGACCAAATGATGCAGATATCCCGAGCCGACTCTGCCTCACCTTTTAACCTCGAAATCATCACAGAGCTCTACCAGAAGTTCTCGTTCCCTCAAAGAGCTCAGATTTTTTATCTTTTTCTTCCATAATCCGCTCACCTCCCCACTACAAACCCCCCTTATCCTTATTCCCTGTTCTCAATAAAAGGAAACCATGTCATCACGTCACTATGCGCCTTGCTTGGTTATTTTTCAAATCAATGGGTAGATGAACCCATTTTGGGATTTCTGTCTATTTTCTCCACCGATGAGAAACCCACTACACATTTCAACTACATCAAGTTCTTGTTGGACAACATTCATGAACAATTCATAAATTTCACCACAGAAGGTATGTTCAGGTATTCTGCAATACTGTCATACATGTTCGTTTTCTTCCAAGCAGACAAATTTTCTTTTTCTATGCGGAAGATGGACGAGGATGGTACACCACAGGCAGTAACAACATGGACCTCTCTGCTCAGACATAACTCCACAGAATTCAGTTTCAAGCAGTTCATCGAGCAGTTCTACCACCCAGTGGTGAGTATGCTCAGCGGCAGACCCGAACCTAGATTTAATGACGAAATTCAGAGGATTCTACATCTCTCGGACCTTACAAAGACTGGTGATTGGTACTTGTACCAAAATCATATTGAGATCAGAGTCTATGGGTGTGAGTTGGACCCATATAAACTACCCAAGTACTTACCTGTTAGAATTTTCGCCCTAGAATACATAAGGCAGATGATAAACTCAAACGACATACATTTTGTGTCTTTGAAGAAGAAGCAACAGCTCAGAATCAAAGGGCAGATTGGGTCTTTCATATGCAACAGTCGAGGCATTGGGGAGGAAGCAGATAGACTGCTAAAAGAAATGAAGTTTTTTATCAGTTTCAGGTGGCACTATGATATATGCAGGATAATTTTTGAGATGAGAATAAAAAATAAGAATATCCCATATGTTCACATATCTAGGCCTGAGGTAGAGAAGTTTGCAAACCAGACAGAATGGGAGCCTAACACTCTGGTTGAGGTAGAACAACAGGCCCCTTTGGTCACTATTTCACAGATAACTACACCATAGGCTCCAAAGGAGAAAAGGCCCAGGAAGGACACTTTGTCTTTTGTCACTGAAGTATCATCTAAGGAGTTTTGATTGCACATAAAGAGGCCGAAAACCACTCAGGCTCCTGACACGGCTAGAGAAAAGGTAATTCCATCCACTACAATGATGGAGGTGGATCGGTCACTCCTTAGTACAAGCAGCAAGCAGATCATAACCTCAATATTGCCAAAGAAGCCTACAGATACTCCACCAGTCAACCAGCCAGTCAAAACAGGACCGAAGCTGAGTATCTTTGAGAAATATGATTTGATCAAGAAAAAGAATCAGACGTTGACCAGTAGCACATATGCTATGTTCTGGAAGTTACAAGTGTCTTTGAATAATGTCCAGATGTAGTTGAAGTTGGAAAAAATATCATCCTTTGCCAAGGATAACAGGATTAAGACATTGGAGGAACTGGTCCTTAAGATTGGATATGATCCCTCAAACGTGAAAGTGGTCGAGGAGATGATCAAGAAGAAAAATGATGACATAACATCTCTGAGGAAATAATTGAAGCTGCCACCAACAGTAGACTCTCAGGCAAAGGAAATAGTGAAGACAGAAGGAGAAAAATATGAGATGCTTAAGTTGATCATGGAGCAGAATGCATAATTGAAGGAAATGGAAGCTGAAATGCGGAAACTAGTGAAAGAGAAAGAGCAGTCAAAACCCATGGAAGTCATTCCATTGAGTGCAGTTCCACTCTCAGGAGTGAGCATAACATCACTAGTATAAATTCCATCGGCAAATACACTGATGTCTCTGGAAAAGACTATTGAACTAGCTAAATCTATGGAAGAGATGAATCTGCAAGAAACAGAGATTAGCAGGGTCAAAAAGGAGATTGAGAACCTCCAGGAACTCAAATATTCTTACCAAACCAACTACTCCAAGGAAAAACAAGTGTTAGACCAACTCAAACAAGAGTTACAACAGCTTTGGAAGAAAACAGTGGTAGGAAAAACATTGGCCGAAGTCAAAGAAAGTGTCTGGACAGACATCACCAAGTCTATGAACGAAATATGGCCAATGATACAAATTATGTTTTAGTAAAATGAATTGGTACAAAGAAGTAAACAAGCCATCGAGAAGATTAGATCAGAACTGGGAGAGATTCCCACCGAGGCTAATGAAATCATCAAATTCCTAAATTCTAAAACCAGAGTGGAGCTGGAAGATCTGAGAATTGAAGATAGAACAAAGACCATCCTTGAGGTCAAGAGAGTCCTGACCAAGAGAGGACTAATGCTACAGCTAGAAGAAAAGGTTCAGGCTATGGACCTAGGGGTGCAAAGGTTTTTCAACAAGATCGAGGCTCTACAGAAGAAGGCTCTTCCTAGTTTGAAGGTGATAAATGACAAATTGATGACGCTCCCCGACTACAAAAAGAGACTAGTCGTTGTGGCTAAGGATAGTTCGAAATTTTCAGGAATACAAGGAAGTATCACTAGAAAGGAATTCCTAGATGCTCTACAGTTGGACATCAACATACAGCATGAGATCCGGTACATCTTCATCATCAAGCCAACTTTGTCTAAGTACACAGAGATGGATGAAGTCTACCGAAGGTTACTCAAAATCGGGGTTCCCGGTCATCTTCGATTGGAAGAGATTTGCAATCTGATCGAGTAGACGATGAGATATCCTAGCCTAGTTAGATATCCAGTCAGACGAGGTCATGCAGAGGTCTCACCAATGGTTCACCTAGAAAACAACATGAAACTTCAACACATCATCAAACAGTTTCCTAGATTTTTGTAGTTTGTTAAGTTAGTTAAGCTAAAAATAGATTTACCACGTCCTCATCTTTAATGACAAGATCATTTGTAATTTTGGTTATAAATACTTCACTTTTCGAAGTATTGAGGGTTGATCTTTACACCCTGCGAGCTACCAGACTGTAATATTTTTCAAGAGATCTTCCATTAATACAAAGAGGCATTTCCACAGGATTCTTGCATGTACTCATTGGTGATGTTTTCCTTTCTAAGTTAAATGTTATTCTCGCTTAGTTATCGCATTTTTTTCTAAATCTAATCTTTGAAAGTAATGAACGTTGCAGGATTTATCTTTGTATACCCTGTTTCTGACTTTAAAAGATTTTAGTGTTTAATATTCTGATTTTACGATAATGAAATTCTTAACTGCTTCTTTGTGGTATTTGACATTCTCACCTTTTCTGCTATTCCTCATTTTTGCTACTAAAAGAATCCAACGATTGCATTATCTCACCCTGTTAAAGGTTTCTTTGTTTTCTGGTTTAGATTTTATTTCATGATACAGACCCCATATCCCAATGGACGTGTAAAGCTCTCTCAGCCAACCCAACAAAAACGACGGCAAACAAAACAAACATATTTTATTCACCTAGCCTAATATTTTAAATTTGAAACATATCTAAATCATACAGAGAGATCCCTCTCTTAAGCTAGTAGGGCTAGATCCCAGATTCAAAGTGGTTGGATAAAGTTACCTCCCATAGATTTCTTCTTTTCTGACAGCCTCTAGGAAATTTATAGAGCGTCAACATAGTGGCAACCATACTGGGGAGAGAACTGAACAAAGTTTAACCTCAAATTTCTTTTCCCTGGAAGAAAAGTTTGTTTCTGAAAAATTGCAAATCTGAGAAAGAAATAATGTTTTAGAGGTTGTTAAAAGATTGCACATATTATTTTCAGACTCGTAAAACTAAAAAGTATATATATAAAAAATCAAAAAGAAATCTCGCTCCCAAAAGAGCTTATACTCGATCTCACCCAGACCCAGAACCTGCAATAGCAACTGATAATCTAGAACATTTGCTCAGGAAAAAGACCATTGTAGAATACGAAAACATCTCCAGATCTTGTCAGAATACGAAAACATCAGAAGAAATCAAGGTGAGACAGTACAATATTACTGCACCTGTTTCAACAATCTGTACAATGCAATTCCAGCTAATATTAAACCTCCACAAGGTTTGGCATTGATAAAATTCTCGGATGGTTTTGACACCGATATGTCATATAAATTAAAGGAAAGAAACTCCACCACCCTGGAGGACATGCAGAAAAGCACAATAAGTGTGGAGGCCAACCTGTTGGCAAAAAGGGCATGACAAAGGACAGAGAGGAGAGTCACAATTAAAGAGGAACTTTCCACATCAACTTTCGATTCCAAATTGGATTCCTTAGTCAGAGCAATGGAAACAATGATGGAGAGACTTACTGTATCCGAAAGAAACCCTCCTAGAGAAAACCCACCAGCTCCTCAAATTCATAATCCTAACTTCAGAAGAAACCCTCCTCAAATCAGGCAGAGAGACCCTAGGGATCAAACGGAACAGAGAGGTCCTGATCAAGAGATCAGACCACCCCTACAAGACAACTATGCCGATGAAGGAGATGAGGTAATTGAAGAACCAGAGGATACACACATAAACCTCATGGGCATTCACGATAACGAAGCGATTTTCCTCACCCAAGAGGAACAAGAACTTTTTCTTCTTTCTCAGACAAAGGTGAGAAAAGAAGTTGAAGATACCGAACAATAGGCATTTGAAAATGCCATTATGGAGGTACACCGGTGGTACAATCTGCGAAGTAAAAAGACAGACGGAAGTTCCCCAAAAAAGGTAACTGAAACAAAGAAGATAGTCAAAACCAAGAAATCCCCCGAGCCTTCTATTGAGAGGATCCCTGAAAAAGGTAATGTTGAAGACCCAGCAAAAAGAAACCTTACCATTTTGAAAAGATCATTGCAGACTGAGGTTTCATCAACCAACCCACCAAAGATTTCTGCTCAGAAGACTACGGTGGACAAATTAGAATTGCGGAGCCAAAGAAGAACAGCTACACCTTTCAGCCTCGAAGGGAAATTAGCCAAAGTGAAAATTTCCATTCCTCTTTCTGAGTTGATGAGGAAGGACGCTTACCGATCACAGGTGATTAAAGAACTGAGCATTGAACCTGACATAGGCATGGAGGCCTTAACTATTGGATCGGTGAATCATTCAGATACTGTAAACCTTACCGATGATCAACTTGAACTCATGTTTGGACCTGAAGTGGATGGTCAGACCGACAATGGTGTTGTCGCTCCTTTTTACATCAGCCTTAATATACACGACCTGATTCTACATAATGCTATGTTAGATTCAGGTGCTTCCCATAATCTGATGCCTAAAGCAATGATGGAGAAACTGGGACTTGAGGTTACCGGGCCTTACAAGGACTTACACTCTTTTGACTCCAGCAAAGTCAAATGTATCGGTTTGATCAAGGATTTGTGTATCACCCTGGTTCAGATTCCTGCAAAAAGCATGGTCATGGATGTCATGGTTGCAGACATTCCCCCGAAATATGGTATGTTGTTGTCCCGGTCTTGGGGGGCCAAGTTGAAAGGTACTTTGCAGTTGGATATGTCGTATGCCACTGTCCCAGTTTTTGGGCAACAAAGAAGACTATACAGAGAAACATTGATGAAATACATGGTTAGTAGCCAAGAAAAGCCACATAACTATCCTCTGTACTCCGCACATTCTGACCTAGATTCCTTTATCCTATATAATGATGGCAATACGGAAGAACAAATCACTCAGCTGAAAGAAGATACATCTGGTCCAAAGGAAGGCCAAGAAATCACCGAGGCAGAAAGAAAGAAAAATGTGATAACTGAAGAATTTCCAGTGGATTTCTGGAGCATGGACTTTGATGGAGCCATAAGCAAAGAAGGAGCTCGAGCTGGAGTTTGGTTTCACAATCACAGATCTAGGTATTCGGAAAACCATTCTTAAAAACTAAATTTTCAATGCACTAACAACATAGCTGAGAACGAAGCTTTGATGCTCGGTCTGAAACTATTGAAGAAGGTTGGTGCCAAACAAATCATGGTAAGGGGAGATTTTGAATTAATTATCAAACAAATTAAAGGTGAGTATGCAGAAAAACATCCCCGTCTTAGAGATTATAGGAATGTTGTTTTGGATGCCCTTAAATGTTTCACTAAAGTTGATTTGCAGGTGATGCCTAGGGGACAGAATATTTTAGCAGATGGGTTAGCTACGTCAGTAGCCACATGCAATATACCTTTTCATTCCACTCGCCCATACACGGTGGAGGTGAAGTGCAGACCAACTATTCCAGACAACATCAGATACTAGCAGGCATTTGGTAATGATGATCAAATTGAAGATTTTCTACAATGTTAAAATGATTTCAAGTGTACAAACATAGACTTAGAAAATGAGGATGAAAATGTAAAAAGACCTGATTTTGGAAATGATAGTGTAAATAAGATAGATTCAGGAGAGTTAGGTGAGGATGAGATAGAAGCTGATGTTTTTCATTTAAAAGGTAATGTTTTACCTAGGCGTTTAGTTCCTTTAGAAGACCTATTTGATTTTAATGATGTAGCTAAAAACCCGAAAATTGAAGCCAGTGGTCAGGAAGTAGAAGATTGTAATATAGGGACATAAGAGAAACCCAAGATGGTAAAATTTTCCAAATCATTACCCCCTGAGCAGAAACTCAAATACATTGAGCTTTTCAAGGAATATTCGGATGTATTTGCTTGGGGTTATGAGGACTTCAAAGCTTATGACACCAACATCATACAACATAGGATTCCAATAAAAGAAGATCAAAAACCTTTCAGACAGAAACTTAGGAGAATCAATCCCAAGTTACTTCCTCTGATAGAAAAAGAAATCAAAAAAATGTACAGTGCTAAAATCATAGTTCCGTTACGATTTTCCAAATGGATTTCAAATTTGGTCCCAACTCGAAAGAAATCCAGAGAAATCAGGCTTTGCATCTATTTCTGAAATTTGAATAAGGTCTCTCTAAAGGACAACTACCCACTGCCAAAAATGGACCACATATTACAAAAGGTAGTCAGGTCCAGTCAAATCTATTTACTGGATGGGTTCTCAAGTTATAATCAGGTCCTCGTTCACCCACATGACCAAGAGAAAACAACTTTCACAACACCATGGGGTACTTTCATGTATGTGAAAATGCCTTTCGGGTTGATGAACGTTGGGGCCACTTTCCAGAGAGTGATGGACATCGCTTTTGTGGAAGAACTCGGCAAATTTATTGTCATCTATCTAGACGATGTAACTGTGTTTTCCCAATCTGATGGCGAGCACTTACGACATCTCAGACAAGTTTTTGAGAAATGCAGAAAATTTGGGATTTCTTTGAATCCTAAGAAGAGCCTTTTTGGATTAGAGGAAGGTAAATTGTTGGGGCACATAATCTCTAAGGACGGAATTAATATATACCCCAGCAGAATCAAGGCCATTCAGAAATTAGAACACCCAAGAAATATCAAAGAGTTACAATCTTTTATTGGAAAAATAAATTTTCTACGAAGATTCATACCCAACCTAGCCGAGCTTCTCAGAAACATCACAAACATGTTAAAAAAGGAAACAAAAATAAAATGTGACATAGAGTCCAAGCAGTCTTTTGAACGAGTTAAACATGCACTCACGCAAGCTCCAGTCTTTAACAGTCCTGACTTCACCAAAGATTTTTATCTTTTTTCTTTCTCCTCTGAACATACCATTGCAACAGTATTACTACAGAAAAACAATGAAGGGTATGAACAACCCATAGCCTTTTTTAGTAAATATTTAAGAGATGTTGCTTTGAATTATAAAATAATGGAGAAACAAGATTTTGCCTTGGTGAAATCCATGAAATATTTTAGAGTATACATTCTCCATTCCCACACCATTGTGTATGTTCCAAATGCGGTAGTAAAAGACATTTTAACCCAGGACAATCCAGATGGCCAAAGAGGAAAATGGATTGCTATCATTCTAGAGTATGACATAGAGATTAAGCCTACTAAACTGATTAAAGGTCAAGGTATAGAAAAGTTAATGGCTGAATCAAATCTCCATGCTCTTGACATTAATTTCTTAGTTGCAGTAGAGGAACAGGGTGAGTAGGCGACTCCAAGTGTGAGAGAAGTATTTCTGAACTCTCCATGGTATGTAGACCTTATATTTGTTTTTCATAATTTACAAGCTCCCGCTGGTCTGACCAAAACTAAATCTAGGTTTTTGAAATTGAAAGCACTAAAATTTTTCATTCTAGAAGGCAATCTGTATTGGAAAGATCCTGGAGGTATTTTGTTAAATTGTCTAGTGAAGGATGAAGTTGACAAAGCATTGTAGGATTTTCATGCAGGAGACTGTGGTGGTCATCTAATTTGGAAGACCACAGCTAATAAAATCCTCAAAGCTGGATTCTATTGGCCAACACTATTCGCCGATGTGCATCATAAAGTGACTTCGTGTCATAAATGTCAGTTATTCGAGGGCAAAAGGAAACTTCTTCCTCTGCTCCTAAAACAAATATCCGTTGAAGCCCCTTTCCAACAATGGGGATTAGACTTCATCGAAGAAATGGATCCTCCCTCTTTGGGACAGCATAGGTGGATTCTTACTGCCACGGATTATTTCACAAAATGGATCGAAGCAGTACCAAGCAAGCAAGCTACTAATTCTGTCATTATTAAATTTCTTGAAAATAATATCTTGTCCTGTTTTGGATGTCCTAGAAATATTATAACGAACAACGCAGCTGCTTTTCGATCTAAGAAACTCATAGATTTCTGCAACCAGTATCACATTGGTTTGGGACATTCCACATCTTATTACCCTCAGGGAAATGGGCTGGCGGAATCATCAAATAAAACCATGGTAAACATTATCAAGAAAACTTTGCAAGAAAACAAAAATTTGTGGCATAACAAGTTGGTTTTTGCACTATGGGCCGACAGACTGACCACCAAAAGGTCAATCGGTATGTCACCATATCATCTAGTCTATGGCATAGAAGCGTTTTTTCCCACTTCCTTAGGAGTTCCTATCATGAAATTGCTGCAAGACATGCAAGTCGAGCCGAACGACTCCCAAAAAAGGATAAACCAGATGATCTATTTGCAGCAGTACAGGAAAGAAGTATACAACAAGACTCAGGTAGTCCAAGAAAGCATTAAGAATATATTTGACAAAAGAACCAAAGAAGATGATTTCGAGCTAGGTCGGATTGGGTCTTTCATCTGCAACAATCAAGGTGTTGGGGAGGAAGCAAATAGATTGCTAAAAGAAATGAAATTTTTTGTCAGTTTCACATGGCACTATGATCTGTGTGCGATAATTTTTGAGATGAGAATAAAAAATAAGAATATCCCGTATGTTCACATATCTAGGTATGAGGTAGAGAAGTTTGCAAACCAGATAGAATGGGAGCCTAACACTCTGGTTGAGACAGAACAACAGGACCCTTCGGTCATTGTTTCACAGATGACTACACCACAGGCTCCAAAGGAGAAAAGGCCCAGGAAGGACACTTCGCCTTATGTCACTGAAGTATCATCTGAGGAGTTCTGATTGCACACAAAGAGGCCGAAAACCACTCAGGCTCCTGACACGGACAGAGAAAAGGAAATTCCATCCACTACAATGATGGAGGTGGATCGGTCACTCATTACTACAACAAGCAAGAAGATCATAACCTCAGTATTGCCAAAGAATCCCACAAATACTCCACCAGTCAACCAGCTAGGAAAAACAAGACCGAAGCTGAGTATCTTCGAGAAATACGATTTGATCAAGAAAAAGAATCAGACGCTGACCAGCAGCACATATGCTCAGTTCTAGAAGAAAAAATCGACTGCAAAACACAGACTGCTATCGGCATTCGACACTTAGAAGGGAAGAAAGAACATGGCATTTCTCCAAGCACAGGTGCCAGACCCAAAGGTAATCACCGATTACAAAAGGGAAACTTTTGAATTCCAGACTAAGGATGTGCATCCAGCTGATCAAATGGATCTGCACAGGCAAACTGGAGAAATGGTTTTCTCCACATTGGCACATGCTTCCACTGCTGCCTCCAAGTTACAAGTGTCTTTGAATAATATCTAGACGTAGTTGAAGTTGGAAAAAATATCATCCTTTGACAAGGATAACAGGATTAAGACATTGGAAGAATTGGTCCTCAAGATTGGATATGATCCCTCAAACGTGAAAGCAGTCGAGTAGATGATCAAGAAGAAAAATGCCGACATAGATTCTCTAAGGAAACAATTGAATCTACCACCAATAGTAGACTCTCAGGCAAAGGAAATAGCGGAGACAGAAGGAGAAAAAGATGAGATGCTTAAGTTGATCATGGAGCAGAATGCACAATTGAAGGAAATGGAAGTTGAAATGGAGAAACTAGTGAAAGATAAAGAGTAGTCAAAACCCATGGAAGTCATTCCATTTAGTGCAGTTCCACTCTCAGGAGTGAGCATAGCGTCACTAGCATGAATTCCATCGGCAAATACACTAACGTCTCTGGAAAAGACTGTTGAACTTGCTAAATCTATGGAAGAGATGAATCTGCAAGAAACAGAGATTAGCAGGCTCAAAAAGGAGATTGAGAACCTCCAGGAACTCAAATATTCTTACCAAACCAACTACTCCAAGGAAAAACAAGTGTCAAACTAGCTCAAACAAGAGTTACAACAGCTTTAGAAGCAAACAGTGGTAGGAAAAACAATGGTCGAAGTCAAAGAAAGTGTCTGGACAGACATCACCAAGTCTATGAACAAAATATGGCCAATGATACAAATTATGTTTGAGCAAAATGAATTGGTACAAAGAAGTAAAAAATCCATCTAGAAGATTAGAGAAGAACTGGGGGAGATGCCCACCGAGGCTAACGAAATCATCAAATTCCTAAATTCTAAAACCAGAGAGGAGCTGGAAGATCTGAGAATTGAAGATAGAACAGAGGCCATCCTTGAGGTCAAGAGAGTCCTAACCAAGAGAGGACTGATGCTACAGCTAGAAGAAAAGGTTCATACCATACCATTGCAGCAGTATTACTATAGAAAAACAGTGAAGGGTATGAACATCCCATAGCCTTTTTCAGTAAAGATTTAAGAGAAGTTGCTTTGAATTATAAAATAATGGAGAAACAAGCTTTTGCCTTGGTGAAAGCCATAAAATATTTTAGAGTATACATTCTCCATTCCCACACCATTGCATATGTCCTGAATGCGGCAGTAAAAGACATTTTAACCCAAGACAATCTGGATGGAAGAAGAGGAAAATGGATTGCTATCATTTTAGAGTATGACATAGAGATTAAGCCTACTAAACTGATTAAAGGTCAAGGTCTAGCAAAGTTAATGGTTGAATCAAATTTCCCTGCTCTTGACATTAATTTCTTAGCTGCAGTAGAGGAATAGGGTGAGCAGGCGACTCCAAGCATGAGAGAGGTATTTTTGAACTCTCCATGGTACACAGACCTGATATTTCTTTTGCATAATTTACAAGCTCCCCCTAATCTGACCAAAACTAAAGCTAGGTTTTTGAAATTGAAAGGATCAAAATTTTTCATTCTAGAAGGCAATCTGTATTGGAAAGATCCTGGAGGTATTTTGTTAAATTGTCTAGTGAAAGATGAAGCTAACAAAGGATTGCAGGATTTTCATGCAGGAGACTGTGGTGGTCATCTGAGTTGGAAGACCACAGCTAATAAAATCCTCAGAGATGGATTCTATTGGCAAACACTATTCACCGATGTGCATCATAAAGTGACTTCGTGTCATAAATGTTAGCTATTCGAGGGCAAAAGGAAACTTCTTCCTCTGCCCCTGAAACCAATCTCCATTGAATCCCCTTTCCAGAAATGGGGATTAGACTTCATCGAAGAAATACATCCTCCCTCTTCGGGCTAGCATAGGTGGATTCTTATTGCCACGTATTATTTCACAAAATGGATCGAAGCAGTACCAAGCAGGAAAGCTACTGATTCTATCATTATTAAATTTCTTGAAAATAATATCTTGTCCCATTTTGGATGTCCTAGAAAGATTATAACAGACAATGTAGTTGCTTTTCAATATAATAAACTCATAAATTTCTACAACCATTATCACATTGGTTTGGGACATTCAACAGCTTATTAACCTCAGGGAAATGGGCTGGCGGAATCATCAAATAAAACCCTGGTAAACATTATCAAGAAAACTTTGCAAGAAAACAAAAAGTCATGGCATAACAAGTTGGTTTTCGCACTATGGGCCGACAAATTGACCACGAAAAGGTCAATTGGTATGTCACCATATCAGCTGGTCTATGGCACAGAAGCAGTTTTTCCCACTTCCTTAGGAGTTCCTGTCATGAAATTGTTGCAAGACATGAAAGCCGAGTTGAACAACTCCCAAAGAAGGATAAACTAGATGATCCATTTGCAGCAGTCCAGGGAAGAAGTATACAACAAGACTCAGGTAGTCCAAGAAATCATTAAGAAGATCTTTGACAAAAGAACCAAATAAGATGATTTCGAGCTAGGTGACTTGGTGTTGAGATGGGATTCCCAAAATTAAGACAAGGGAAAGCATGGCAAATTCGATAGTCTGTGGAAGGGACCATACATGATTCAAGCATTTAGAGGAAATAATGCCTTCTTGCTCAACAAAAATGATGGGACAGATCTACCAGGAGGACATGTAAATCGCAGAATGTTGAAGAATTATTCACCGCCTCAGTAGGGACCTAAGGTCACACTTTCCATTGTACAAACCACTTTCATTTTGCTTGCAAGTTTCTAAGTGAATAACTTTGATCAAATGGTTGAAGCCCGGAGAGAAGGCCCTAAGCCACTGAACATTGTCTTCCAATTTTCTAAATAAAGCCGATCAAGCAACAAAGGTGACTATGGAGAAAGTTTCAGAACATCAGGAATCATAATTCTTGGCACTTCACAAGGAAAGTACCATCCCCAGGTGGAGTCGTTGTTATAACCCTATAATTTATAGGATCAAATGGTGACTGAAATGTTATCTCTTTAGTGTTTTTGTTTGTCAAATGATTTTTCATTCTACAAATAATTTGAGGAAAAAGAAATAAAAGGAAAAAGAAAAGAAAAGAAAAAGAATAAAAGAGGGCACAAAAGAAATTCAACAGAGCACCATGCAATAACAATGACTTGGTCCATACCTTTCAAGCATGGCCAAGTTCTTTTAAAGTGATGTTGATAGGAGTAGTGAATAATCTTAGCTAAACTATTTAATCTTAGCCAAGTGATCTAGGTTAGTTAGTGAATAAATTTGACCAGACTGCCTAATCTTGGTCAGATAGCCCCAGGGTAGAGTAGTTTCTTAGTCCAACAATTTAATCTGGGCTAATTGTCATAGGTAATTAGGTTAGAACATAGGGTAGTTTGCTTTATTTAAATAAAACCAGCTAGATGATCAATGTTGAACCATGTCTTTGAGGTTTAAAAGGTTTGATGTCTAACCCCTTGGTGATAGAAACATGGAAAATCTTGGGATCAGAAAAGCTTGGGAAAAGATTATATGCTTAAGTTGATCATGGAGAAGAATGCACAATTGAAGGAAATGGAAGCTGAAATGGAGAAACTAGTGAAAGAGAAAGAGTAGTCAAAACCCATGGAAGTCATTCCATTGAGTGCAATTCCACTCCCAGGAGTGAGCACAACGTCACTAGCAGAAATTCCATCGGAAAATACACTGACGTCTCTAGAAAATACTGTTGAACTCGCTAAATCTATGGAAGAGATGAATCTGCAAGAAACAGAGATTAGCAAGCTCAAAAAGGAGATTGAGAACCTTCAGGAACTCAAATATTCTTACCAATCCAGCTACTCCAAGGAAAAACAAGTGTCGGACTAGCTCAAACAAGAGTTACAACAGCTTCGGAAGCAAACAGTGGCAGGCAAAACACTGGACGAAGTCAAAGAAAGTGTCTGGATAGACATCACCAAGTCTATGAATGAAATATGGCCAATGATACAAATTATGTTTGAGAAAAATGAATTGGTACAAAGAAGTAAAAAATCCATTGAGAAGATTAGAAAAAAACTGGAAGAGATGCCCATGGAGGCTAATGAAATCATCAAATTCCTAAATTCTAAAACCAAAGAGGAACTGGAAGATCTGAGAATTGAAGATAGAACATAGACCATCCTTGAGGTCAAGAGAGTCCTGACCAAGAGAGGACTAACGCTACAGCTAGAAGAAAAGGTTTAGGCTATGAACCTAGGGGTGCAAAGGTTTTTCAGGAAGATCGAGGCTCTACAGAAGAAGGGTCTTCCTGGTTTGAAGGTGATAAATGACAAATTGATGACGCTCCCCGACTACAAAAAGAGACTAGCCGATGTGGCTAAGGATAGTTTAAAATTTTTAGGAATACAAGGCAGTATCACTGGAAAGGCATTCCTAGATGCTCTACAGTTCGACATCAGCATACAGCATGAGATCCGGTACATCTTCATCATCAAGCCAACTTTTGCTAAGTACACAGAGATGGATGAAGTCTACTGAAGGTTACTCAAAGTCGGCGTTCCCAGTCATCTTCGATAGGAAGAGCTTTGCAATCTAATCGAGTAGTTGATGAGCTATCCTAGCCTAGTCAGCTATCCGGTCAGACGAGGTCGTGGAGAGGCCTCACCAACAATTCACCCAGAAAACAACATGAAACTTCAACACATCATCAAACAGTTCCCTAGATTTTTGTAGTTTGTTAAGTTAGTTAAGCTAAAAATATATTTACCACGTCCTGATCTTTAATGAGAGGATCGTTTATAATTTTGGTTATAAATACTTCACTTTTTGAAGTATTGAGGGTTGATCTTTACGCCCTGCGAGCTACCAGACTGTAATATTTTTCAAGAGATCTTCCATTAATACAAAGAGGCATTTCCACAGGAGTCTTGCATGTACTCATTGGTGATGTTTTCCTTTCTAAGTTAAATGTTATTCTCTCTTAGTTATCGCACTGTTTTCTAAGTCTAATCTTTATAAGTAACGAACGTTGCAGGATTTATCTTTGTATACCTTGTTTCTGACTTTAAAAAAAATTAGTGTTTAATCTTATGATTTTACGATAAAGAAATTCTTAATTGCTTCTTTGTGGTAATTGACATTCTCTCCTTTTTTGCTATTTCTCATTTTTGCTACTAAAAGAATCCAACGATTGCATTATCTCGCCCTGTGAAAGGTTTCTTTGTTTTCTGGTTTAGATTTTATTTCATGATACAGACCCCATAGCCCAATGGACATGTAAAGTTCTCTCATCCAACCCAACGAAAATGACAACAAACAAAACAAACATATTTTATTCACCTAGCCTAATATTTTAAATTTGAAACATATCTAAATCATACAGAGAGATCCCTCTCTGAAGCTGGTGGGGCTGCATCCCAGTGTCAAAGTGGTTGGATAAAGTTACCTCCCGTATATTTCTTCTTTTCTAACAACCTCGAGGAAATTTACAGAGAGTTAACATAGTGGCGACCATACTGGGGAGAGAACTGAACAAAGTTTAACCTCACGTTTTCTTTTCTCTGGAAGAAAAGTTTGTTTCTTAAAAATTGCAAATATGAGAAAGAAATAATGTTTTATAGGTTGTTAAAATATTGCACATATTATTTTCGGACTCATAAAACTAAAAAGTATATATATAAAAAATCAAAAAGAAATCTGGCTCCCAAAAGAGCTTATACTCAATCTCACCCAGACCCAGAACCTGCAATAGCAACTGATAATCCAGAACAGTTGCTTAGGAAAAATACCATTACAGAAGGTTCAATAAGTCATAGTCCCCTTCAGAGGTCCCCTTCTCTTCCAAAGGAGCTTGTTTCCCTTTAGGATCTTAACTTTGACATCCTTTTTGAACAAAGACTATTTAGAACGAAATCTGATAGCTTTGTGGTTGAAATAGTTTTAGACCCAACCGTCTTGCAACCTTGGACCCCTGAAGTTCTATCTCCAAATGCTAAACCTCAAACCACTCACTCTGTGCCAGCTAGCCCCTCCTCATCCTCGTCTTCTGTCACCACCCCTCTTATCATTCAGATTGTTGTCCTGCCTACTCCACCTATCATGGCAGCCAGATATGCCCCCTTGGTGTTGGTCGCACCTCTACATGCTATGCCCCAGGATTATCAATCAAGACTTCCTCAATTCGATGGCACAAGGCCCTTGAACGCACAACAACATGTGGATAAAATGAATGACTATTTTGACCTACAGGAAGTAGATGAAATTGACGTTCAAATGAGATTGTTTGTGCAGAGTTTGGAAGGTGATGTTAAGAAATGGTACAAGGGATTACGCACTGCTTCAGTTCTTGACCTTACAGTGTTTCAATGATTTTTTCTAGACAGATGGGAGGTAAAGAAAAATCCTCTCCATATCTTGTCAGAATACAAAAACATCAAAATAAATCAAGGTGAGATAGTACAAGATTACTGCACCCATTTCAACAATTTGTACAATGCAATTCCAGTTGACATTAAACCTCCCCAAGGTTTGGCATTGATAAAATTCCCGGATGGTTTTGACGCCGATATGTCGTATCGATTAAGGGAAAGAAACTCCACCACCCTGGAGGACATGCAGAAAAGAGAAATAAGTGTGGAGGCCAACCTGTTGGCAAAAAGGGCACGATAGAGGACAGAGAGGATTCCTTAGCAATAGAAATGGAAATAATGATGGAGAGACTTACTGTATCCAAAAGAAACCCTCCTAGAGAAAACCCACCGACTCCTCAAATTCGGAATCCTAACTTCAGAAGAAACCCTCCTCAAATCAGGCAGAGAGACCCTAGGGATCAAGGGGAACAGAGAGGTCCTGATCAATAGATCAAACCACCCCTACAAGAAAACTATGCCGATGAAGGAGACATGAGGTAATTGAAGAACCAGAGGATACACACATAAACCTCATGGGCATTCACGATAACGAAGCGATTTTCCTCACCCAGGAGGAACAAGAAATTTTTCTTCTTTCTCAGACAAAGGTGAGTGAAGAAGCTGAAGATACCGAACAACAAGCATTTGAAAATGCCATTATGGAGGTACATCAACAGTATAATCTGTGAAGTAAAAATATAGACGGAAGTTCCCCAAAAAAGCTAACTGAAACAAAGAAGATAGTCAAAACCAAGAAATCCCCCAAGCCTTCTATCAAGAGGATCCCTGAAAAAGGTAATGTTGAAGACCCAACAAAAAGAAACCTTACCATTTTGAAAAGATCATCGCAGACTGAGGTTTCATCAACCAACCCACAAAATATTTCTGCTCAGAAGACTACGGTGGACAAATTAGAATTGCAGAGCCAAAGAAGAACACCTACACCTTTCAACCTCGAAGGGGAATTAGCCAAAGTGAAAATTCCCATTCCTCTTTCCAAGTTGATGAGTAAGGATGCTTACCGATCACAGGTGATTAAAGAACTGAGAATTGAACCTGACATAGGCACGGAGGCCTTAACTGTTGGATTGGCGAATCATTCAGATAATGTAAACCTTACTAATGATCAACCTGAACTCCTGTTCAGACCTGAAGTGGATGGTCAGACCAATAATGGTGTTGTTGCTCATTTTTACATCAGCCTTAATATAATCGACCTGATTCTACATATTTTTATGATAGATTCAGGTTCTTCCCATAATCTGATGCCTAAAGCAGTGATGGAGAAACTGGGCCTTGAGGTTACCAGAACTTACAAGGACTTACACTCTTTTGACTCCAGCAAAGTTAGATGTATCGGTTTGATCAAGGATTTGTGTATCACCCTAGTTCAGATTCCTACAAAAAGCATGGTCATGGATGTCATGGTTGCAGACATTCCCCCGAAATATGGTATGTTGTTGTCCCGGTCTTAGGGGGGCAAGCTGAAAGTTACTTTGTAGTTAGATATGTCGTATGCCACTGTCCCAGTTTTTGGGCAACAAAGAAGACTATACAGAGAAACGCTGATGAAAAACATGGTTAGAAGCCAAGAAAAGCCACATATCTATCCTCTGTACTCCGCACATTCTAACCTGGATTCCTTTATCCTATATAATGATGGCGATACAGAAGAACAAATCACTCACCTGGAAGAAGATACATCTGGTTGAAACGAAGGCCAAGAAATCACCGAGGCAGAAAGAAAGAAAAATGTGATAACTGAAGAATTGCCAGTGGATTTCTAGAGCATGGACTTTGATGGAGCCATAATAAAAGAAGGAGTTGGAGCCAGAGATTGGTTGCACAATCACAGATCCAGGTATTCGGAAAACCATTCTTACAAACTAAATTTTCAATGCACTAACAACATAGCTGAGTACGAAGCTTTGATGCTCGGTCTGAAACTATTGAAGAAGGTTGGTGCCAAACAAATCATGCTAAGGGGATATTTTGAATTAATTATCAAACAAATTAAAGGTGAGTATGCAGCAAACAATCCCCGTCTTAGAGATTATAGGAATGTTGTTTTGGATGCCCTTAAATGTTTCACTGAAATTGATTTGCAGGTGATGCCTAGGGGACAAAATATTTTAGCAGATGGGTTAGCTACGTCAACAACCACATGCAAGATACATTTTCATTCCACTCGCCCATACACGATGGAGTTGAAGTGCAGACCAACTATTCCAGACAACATCAGATACTGGCAAGTATTTGGTAATGATGATCAAATTGAAGATTTTCTATAATGTAAAAATGATTTCGAGTGTACAAACATAGACTTAGAAAATGAGGATGAAAATGTAAAAAGACCTGATTTTGGAAATGATAGTGTAAATAAGATAGATTCAGGAGAGTTAGGTGAGGATGAGATAGAAGCTGATGTTTTGCATTTAAAATGTAATGTTTTACCTAGGGGTTTAGTTCCTTTAGAAGACCTATTTGATTTTAATGATGTAGCTAAAAAAACAAAAATCGAAGCCAATGGTCAGGAAGTAGAAGATTGTAATATAGGGACAGAAGAGAAACACAAGATGGTAAAACTTTCCAAATCATTACCCCCTGAGCAGAAACTCAAATACATTGAGCTTTTCAAGGAATATTCGGACGTCTTTGCCTGGGGTTACGAGGACTTGAAAGCTTATGACACCAGCATCATACAACATAGGATTCCAATAAAAGAAGATGAAAAACCTTTCAGACAGAAACTTAGGAGAATCAATCCCAAGCTACTTCCTCTGATAGAAAAAGAAATCAAAAAAATGTACGATGCTAAAATCATAGTTCCGTTACGATTTTCCAAATGGGTTTCAAATTTGGTTGCAACTCGAAAGAAATCCAAAGAAATTAGGATCTTCATCGATTTCTGAAATCTAAATAAGGTCTCTCTGAAGGACAACTACCAACTACTAGAAATAGACCACATATTACTAAAGGTAGTCGGGTCCAGTCAAATCTCTTTACTAGATGGTTTCTCAGGTTATAATCAGGTCCTTGTTCACCCACATGACCAAGAGAAAAGAGCTTTCACAACACCATGGGTTACTTTCATGTATGTGAAAATTCCTTTCGAGTTGATGAATGTTGGGGCCACTTTCCAGAGAGTGATGGACATCGCTTTTGTGGAAGAACTCGGAAAATTTATTGTCATCTATCTAGACAACGTAACTGTGTTTTCCCAATCTGATGGCGAGCACTTACGATATCTCAGACGAGTTTTTGAGAAATGCAGAAAATTTGGGATTTCTTTGAATCCTAAGAAGAGCCTTTTCGGATTAGAGGAAGGTAAACTGTTGGGGCACATAATCTATAAGGACGGAATTAAGATAGACCCCAGCAAAATCGAGGCCATTCAGAAATTAGAACACCCAAGAAATATCAAAGAGTTACAGTCTTTTATCGGAAAAATAAACTTTCTGCGAAGATTCATACCCAACCTGGCTGAGCTTCTTAGGAACATAAAAAACATGTTAAAAAAGGACACAAAAATAAAATGGGACACAGAGTCCAAGCAGTCTTTTGAACAAGTTAAATGTGCACTCACGCAGGCTCCAGTCTTGATCAGTCCTGATTTCACCAAAGATTTTTAGCTTTTTTCTTTCGCCTCTGAACATACCATTGCAGCAGTATTACTATAGAAAAAGAGTGAAGGGTATGAACAACCCATAGCCTTTTTCAGTAAATCTTTAAGAGATGCTGCTTTGAATTATAAAATAATGGAGAAACAAGATTTTTCCTTGGTGAAAGCCATAAAATATTTTAGAGTATAGATTCTCCATTCCCACACCATTGCATATGTTCTGAATGTGGTAGTAAAATACATTTTAACCCAGGACAATTCGGATGGACGAAGAGGAAAATGGATTGCTATCATTCTAGAGTATGACATAGAGATTAAGCCTACTAAACTAATTAAAGGTCAAGGTCTAGCAAAGTTAATGGCTGAATCAAATTTCCATGCTCTTGACATTAATTTCTTAGCTGCAGTAGAGGACCAGGGTGAGCAGGTGACTCCAAGTGTGAGAGAGGTATTTCTGAACTCTCCATGGTACGCAGACCTGATAATTGTTTTGCATAATTTGCAAGCTCCCCCTAGTCTGACCAAAACTAAAGCTAGGTTTTTGAAATTGAAAGCATTAAAAATTTTCATTCTAGAAGGCAATCTGTATTGGAAAGATCCTGGAGGTATTTTGTTAAATTGTCTAGTGAAGGATGAAGTTGACAAAGCATTGCAAGATTTTCGTGCAGGAGACTATGGTGGTCATCTAAGATGGAATACCACAGCTAATAAAATCCTCAGAGCTGGATTCTATTAGCCAACACTATTCGTCGATGTGCATCATAAAGTGACTTCGTGTCATAAATGTCAGCTATTCGAGGGAAAAGGAAACTTCTTCCTCTGCCCTTGAAACCAATCTCTGTTGAATCCCCTTTCCAATAGTGGGGATTAGACTTCATTGGAGAAATACATCCTCCCTCTTTGGGCCAGCACAGGTGGATTCTTACTTCCACTGGTTATTTCACAAAATGGATCGAAGCAGTACCAAGCAGGCAAGCTACTAATTCTATCATTATTAAATTTCTTGAAAATGATATCTTGTCCCATTTTGGATGTCCTAGAAAGATTATAACAGACAACACAACTTCTTTTCGATCTAAGAAACTCATAGATTTTTTCAACCAGTATCACATTGGTTTGGGACATTCCACAGCTTATTACCCTCAGGGAAATGGGCTGGCGGAATCATCAAATAAAACCCTGGTAAACATTATCAAGAAAAATTTGCAAGAAAACAAAAATTCATGGCATAACAAGTTGGTTTTCGCACTATGGGCTGACACACTAACCACCAAAAGGTCAATCAGTATGTCACCATATCAGTTGGTCTATGGAACAGAAGTGGTTTTTCTCACTTCCTTAGGAGTTCCTGTCATGAAATTGTTGCAAGACATGCAAGCCGAGCCAAACGACTCCCAAAGAAGGATAAACCAAATGATCCATTTGTAGCAGTCCAGGGAAGAAGTATACAACAAGACTTAGGTAGTCCAAGAAAGCATTAAGAATATCTTTGACAAAAGAACCAAAGAAGTTGATTTCGAGCTAGGTGACTTGGTGCTGAGATGGGATTCCCGAAATGAAGACAAGGGAAAGCATGGAAAATTCAACAGTCTGTGGAAGGGACCATACATGATTCAAGCATTTAGAGGAAATAACGGCTTCTTGCTCAACAACAGTGATGGGACAGATCTTCCAGGAGGACCTGTAAATGGCAGAATGCTGAAGAATTATTCACCACCTCAGTAGGGACCTGAGGTCACACTTTCCATTGTACAAACCACTTTCATTTTTCTTGCAAGTTTCTAAGTGAATAACTTTGATCAAATGGTTGAAGCCCGGAGAGAAGGCCTTAAGCTACTAAACATTGTCTTCCAATTTTCAAAATAAAGTTGATCAAGCAACAAAGGTGACTATGGAGAAAGTTTCAGAACATCAGGGATCAGAATTCTTGGCACTTCACAAGGAGAGTACCATCCCCAAGTGGAGCCGTTGTTATAACCCTATAATTTATAGGATCAACTGGTGACTGAACTGTTATCTCTTTAGTGTTTTTGTTTGTCAAATGATTTTTCATTCTGCAAATAATTTGAGGAAAAAGAAAGAAAAAGAAAAAGAAAATAAAAGAAAAGAAAAAGAATAGGAGATGGCATAAAAGAAATTCAATAAAGCCCCATGAAATAACAATGACTTGGTCTATACCTTTAAAGCATGGCCAAGTTCTTTTAAATTGATGTTGATAGGAGTAGTGAATAAGATTGGCTAAATTGTTTAATCTTAGCCAAGTGATCTAGGTTAGTTAGTGAATAAATTTGACTATACTGCCTAATCTTGGTCAAATAGCCCCAGGGTAGAGTAATTTCTTAGTCCAACAATTTAATCTGGGCTAATTTTCATAGGTAATTAGGTTAGAACATAGGGTAGTTTTCTTTATTTAAATAAAACCAGCTCGATGATCAATGTTGAACCATGTCTTTGAGGTTTAAAAGGTTTGATTTCTAACCCCTTGGTGATAGAAACATGGAAAAGCTTGGGAAAACCCACGATATGCACTTATCCTAAGTTTTTCTGGGCGCATATTATTTCGCGCTCACAATTATGCACATCTCATGTATCAACGGATCAGATGTTTGTGCCTAGATCTACGGTGGACAAGTCTTTCTGGACCCCCCCTGACCATTCTACCTTTAACAGTGGGGGGGGTCCAGAATCAGAGATAATATATGTGCACATCTAGACGGCTCAAGATTTAGCGCTTAGATCTACGGTCTCTATTAGATTCTGGACCCCCCCC